>VRLP01005807.1:0-33426 GCA_009660295.1 Lophius piscatorius
TTAATTAACATTGCTGGTTTTTGGTAAGGCTTTTATATAGTTATTATTTAATTTTTTTATTGATGCTTTTATCTGCTTTTGCTTTGTAGCACTTTGAGATTTGATCCAAATGTAAAGTGCATTATAAATTAAATGTATTATTATTATTATTATTAAAGATAATTAAGTCTGCGTGTTCACAAAACTGTTATGTGCATTAAACCTTTTGCAAATTATGTGACTGTAATACTTATATTACAATATTTAAACTAGCCATATATATCCAATTTATATCCTTTTAACCATATATATCCAAATATAAGCATATATATATATATATATTATATATATATATATATATATATATATATATATATATATATATATATATATATATACACACACATACATATGATTATATATATATACACACATACATATGATTATATATATATACACACACACACACACACCTCAAAAAAAATTAAGGGAACACTTAAATCCCGGACCATAAATCCTGAAAAAATATTCACGTTAAAATCGTTGATAAAATTGTATGATTACTTGACAATCAAATGACATAAGAATGATTAATAGAAAGTAAATCATCAGCCAATTAAGAACTGGATTCTAAATCAGACCCAAAATCAAAGTGAAAAACTGAATCACAGGTTCAGATACAACAACAGCTCGTGCCTAAATACTCTAGAGACCTGAGGACGGATCTTGTCCTGGAACAGGAGGAACTCCGGTCCAGCCCGCGTCCTGGTCTCTCCTTCGCGCTCCTGAGACTGTTCCTTCAGACAAAGCAAACCCTCCAGCGACGGCCCGTATGGATGTTCATCCCGGAGGAGCTGGACCACCCGAATGGACTGCAGGTACCACATCATGGTACCAGCAGAGACAAGGACACTGGCAAAACACAGAACTAGAGAAAAATCAAGGGTGAGAAGAGACAAATGGTCTGTGGCCACCACCTTCAGAACCAGAACCTTTTCGGACCACCTGTCTACCTGGTGGCGCAGTGATTAACTAAAAATCTTGTTATCCAGTGAGAAAATACATTCTTTTTGGATAAAGTTTGACAGGTTTTTATTACTTTCTTGTCTGTACAGCACGGTACATATCAGACACAAAACAAATCAGAACCTCTGACAGGTGAAAATAATAAAGGGCGCCATCCAAAGTCACCGTTTTACTGCGCTTGTGTTGTTCTGTTTTTTAAATGGTGGCTATCCAAAGTCTTATTTGTCTTTCTACAGCAATAAGTGACTAATGGTGAAACATCTGGAAAGTCACAGCTGTGACTTACAAATATTCTTTACAATCTCCAGGCTACGTAGGTTCGTAGTGAAATGTCAGTGAACAGCGGTTTGTAAACTGTGAAATATGAGAAGAGAAACGTCTAGCGTCAGAAAGAGGAATCATCAAGTGAGTCTCGACGATTCCTCAAATGAACGTAATTACATTTAGTTTAACCTCCACTGTTAAACTTAGAATTTAACACTCTGGGCCCGACTGGACCCAACATTCAGACGTTTAGGATACAACCGAGGCAACAGAAGAAGAAGAAACAAAAATATCTTTTCTTACTCCCAACAGACTTCAAAACCTCCACTGATAAAAGGCAAATCTCCATACATCAAACTGGAACATCTTCAAGCATGATTGTGTGGAAGGCAACACAATAAATTAAAACAAATGGCACAGAAGTTTTTCAGACAATCCCAACTGAGAATCACAACGTCTTGTGAAATATTCACAGGAAAACTCAAAACATTAAAAGCGAGCACGTGAAAAATCCTCCCAGTCCCTGCAGACGGCGGCACAACTGAGATCAACCGTTACAGTCCAACAACAGAGAGAAGAAGAAGAGAATGACAATTATAATAATTCAATATAGTATTTGTATTTACAGTCATTTATACAACTGAGGACATGAATCAGGGTTTTTTTGTTTTATCGCATTACTCTACAGGACTTCAGCAGAACAATCATCATAGAATGCACCAAATATAAACCTTGTAAACATCCATCTCCCCTTTTGTCTCAGATATCAGTCGGATTACGTTTCTATTTGACGGCTTCATAATACATCAGTCCTTACTTTAAGGCATTGGTATCACGCTCAGGAGTTAGCCTCGTTGCACGTTTCACTTCAAATAAGCCAGGTTTACTGAGAAGGCGTTGCTCCTGCAAGGGGAAAGAAGAAGCTTACTCGTCACAGCAAACCCCGGCCCCCCCGAGCAAAGTGTCCCCGCTGGTCTCTGGAGCGAGCATCTCTGCGAGTCGAGTCTTTATTATAAGATCTCCTCCACGCCGTGCGCAAAGATCATGACTAGGCCGGGCTCCAGGATCATGTCCTCCCCCATATGCTGGTTCTCACAGGCCATCACCACCACCGCCTGCTTTCCAGGGATGCGCTTGGCGACGTAGTTCTCGTAGTAGCGCCGGTTCATCTGCCGCGTCTCCAGCGTGGCCAGTCCCTGCGGCCAGTTTCGCTCGTGGGCATTCTCGATGAGGTCGTTGACGATGGAGAGGGGACAGCCGCTGTCGATGAGGGAGCGCTTGATGACTGCCTGGAGCACGGCGTCCGGGGTGGAGATCATGCCGCCCCAGCGGGTCACTCTGGCGGGCTGCATGGAGTTCACCCACCTGAAGACAAGATGTGGTGAAAAAAATACACAAGAAAATCAGGGCGGTGACTGCAGCTCTCAGACGGAAGCCCTGGTCGCACGGGACTAGCTGCTATGATTACAAAGTCGTCTGTGAGGATAATCCTGTATGAATGCGCCAGGCCTCTACTTTATAAAGTAAATATTCAACCAAAACTGACCTGACATGTTTGGCCAAACAAAGATCATGTGATCATTTTAGGCCTGTGCAAATCGGCAACAAAGTGACTCAGAGGTGGAACTAATTTAGTTTCCTCTGCTGCTTTTTCTGAATCCTTCCTGGTGGAATTATGAATAATAATGAAATGAAGTAATGAAATAATCGTCTGACAGCTGAGGAAAGTAAGAAGTGGTAAGGATCAATGTGGCCAGCAATTCAAATTCATTAGCTGCATTCTTCATGGACGCACGAGCCGATTGATCCGCCGCTAACAGGCCCACCACATCCCTCCCCACTGCATATGAGGGGAGGGTTCCATGGGTGCGCGGCAGTAGTTGGGCCCGGTCGAGGTCAGACCCGGGCGAAAGGGCGGTCTCGTTGCACTGGGGGGGTGAAAGATCAAGAGGTTGGGCTCCTGTCGAGTAAAGGGACAGGGTTGGCCCCGCCTAGGAGGGGCGGGAGGCGACACTCGCACATCTGTCCTCGAGAAAAACCCCTGCTTTCCTCGGTGCACCCCTCGCTGCCGACAGCTGACCCGGTTGCACCGAGAGCCTTGTATCATTAGGCAGTAAATTTAAATAGAATACAGACATGGCTTTTCCCGTTCTAATGCACGGCAGGAGTTTGGGGGTGTGACTTCTAAATCTGCACTAGTCCCTTTTCAACCAATCCAAAGTTAAAAGCAGAGAAGACGACGTCCCACTCACTCCAAGATCTCGTTGTACTCGATGCTCTCCTCGAGGTTCTGCAGGTTTGGGTTGGCGCTGCGGATCGCTCTCATGTAGGCCTTCAGCAGCTGAATGTCCCGTTTCTAGGAATTTAAAACATCACTGTCAAACAAAGAGTTAAACCAAAACTGGAATTTGAAACAATCAGCTGGTCAAACGGACTTCAAACGTAACGAGATGTACGACATAATGCTGCAAACAACTTTGGATCAGATTTCCTATCCTTTACCCACTCTGGGGGGATTTTGGACCAACACCAATAATAATTTTAGGTTTGTCAGAAATGGAGCCAAAATGTTCTTTAACCGTGTATTTTAGTTTGAAAGGGTCACATGATGATTATTATACGTTTTCTGCTCCTTGGCATAACAAAACTCTGCCATCAGGTTATTGTGATGTCATGTATGTGACAAACACTTTATTCAGAGTCAACTGGGTTCAACTAAAAAAATGTTTCAGACTTATTCAAAGTACGATTGTGTCCACTATGCCTGATAATAACTCTCTTCAAAACATTATAGTATAGAAGAAGAGAGGTGCAGAGGGCGTACACAAAATCAAAAACAGACGGTATCCATACCATCCTGTACCGCAAAACTATTTCACACTACAACTATTTGACAGAACGTGTCAACATCAAAAGTGGAGCAAAAGTGGAGTCAATATTGACTGTTTTTCAATGGAAGACAAATACACTCTTGGTTGTTTCTAAACCGGTTCCACACAAATTTAAACACAGTATTATCCAGAAAGAGACACACACAGAAGATCATAGCTATGAAACATCCGTCCAAATGTCCGTACTTGTTCCCCCAACTGGTGTTTATGCTCCGCCACCGTTTTCTCCAGATCTGAGATTTTCGTCTGTTGCTGCTGGACGACGCTTCGCAAGTGTTTAATGCAGTTATGGTTGGGCACCTCATCTTTGGGCATCTCAAGCCTGCAAGCACCGGCCAGATAGAATAAGAAGGAGGTTAAAACGGATTTAATACCAATGCAACACTGGGCAGCTCAATCAAACATGGGCCAAGGATTGTTTCATTTGATTTTGGTAAAGCAATTATTGTGTTCTGATTAGATGCACATCACTAAATGCTGGTGATACTTAGGAACGGGTTCTCAGTGTGAGAAAAAAAATCATAATATTACTCCCTTTAACCGGTACAGTACTGTATATATCTCCAACGGAATGACCCAGAATGACTCACCCACATCCCTCCTCGCAGTTGACGGGCCTTTTGGGGTTGTGCTCACAGTCCTTGAGGTGCGACTGCAGCTGATCCAGTCTTAGCGTGGCTGTACAGCCAAAGCCAGCATTGTCACAGCTCATTTGAAGCTTCGATAGCATGTTGCGCATGATGCGGGGCACTGGACGGAGGTGAGCCAGTGTCACTACCGTGCGATCGACTGGACAAATCTGCTGCTGGGCAAACCACTGTGTGATACAGGCGTTGCAGAAGGCATGCTCACAGTGGGGAGCCTGGAATGAGAATTAGGTCAGAGTCCCGGAAATTAAACATTTGAAACATGTTGATATAATGAAGAAATGGGATTCTGCAAAGACTTGCCTGCACTGGTTCTTCAAGTACACCACTACATATAGGGCACAGCAGGTCTTCATCCACCTCCCCTTGGAACCTCGTCACGTCGTACCCCATGGTACATTACTGGGACCCACAACCTCCTGAGAAACACAAAACCAAGAAAATGCAGTTTTCAGACAACTTGAATCGGTTACACTGGGCTTACACTGTTCATCTCTAAAGATGAACTCAGTGTTAATTTCAACTCACACTGTACGATTTAAACGTTTGTGGAAGCTCACGATTGATGTGCTCAGACAGTACGAACGGCTCCTGCAGCCTGTTGTCGCTGTATACGATTTTCATTATCATTTGTTTGAAAGCACCGAGGCAGAAAAAAAAGTTAGTTTGTTAGCAACACGCTAATAAGTCAGAAAAGAGCTGCCTTGATTATTTTTTGCCATCCTGTGTGCCGAAACTTTTTTTTTTTTTTTTTTTAAAGTTGTCTGTGTTTCTTGACGCGTGGGCGTCTAAAACGTCGTAGACAGTTCAGCTGGTCTATTTTGCAGAGAGAATTGTGGGTAAGCGAGCTACGTTTGATTATATAGAGTTTTTATAGCTAGGAAGCTTTCTGACCGCAGTGAACCTCTCTTATATGTCCATTATTATTAGCCACAAAGTGCATTTTCCACTTAATGACTACTTATTACTTATAATTTTTATTATTACAATGCGTTGTGTCACCGTGGTAACTCAGACACTCTGCCACTTCTCACAGGCGCGGTGGGAAAAAGTGCTGAGGTCAGCCGATCGACTCGAGACTCTGCCAAAACTTCTTACACACCAGAAAACGTTTGGATCAAACGACCCCTGTAGGGGGGCTGCTTATCTGAACTCGTGACCCCGTACACGGCAAGACAAATAACAAACGACTGACACTGTCAGACGGTCCGGCAGTCCTGAGGCTTATTTGCAAATCAAATGCTCAAATCGTACAGTTTATGCCCGGCTTTATTGCTAATGGTTCAGGGATCAGCCATAAGATTATAACCACATCACTTAAAGCCCTAGGTCAGCAAAATCAGTGTGCTGCTTACTGGGCTACTTACTCATGGACCAGTCAGAGTGTTGTGTCGCCATGGCGAATCACAGTATTTGGGCTCCATTGATGATGGCTTTTCATATTCCTTGTTTACTTGTATAACTCCGGGGTAACAAACTGAAGAATTGACAGAATCAACTCAGATCAGCCGTTCCTGAAACCAAAACATCTTGAGTTTCTCATCTCAGGATTAATCAACCCAAAGCTCTGTGTTACATTTAGAGTGTGTTAACCTAGCTTTCTGGAGTACACCCCAGGTCTCTATCCAATCCAGTTTATTTGTGATATGCTGGAAAGGATGGACTGGACATAAGTCTGGTCCATGTAGGCCCTACCTGGTACTGTTACAAGACTGAAGTATCTAGTGTCAAGAGCTGAGTGACAGGTACCACAGGACACCTTCAGGGGTCTTATGAAGTCCATGCCTCAGCGGTTGTTGAGGCAATTGTTTTGGCTGCAAAAGGGGGATCTCTATAATATTGGACAGGCAGTTCCAAAAGGGCCTTGAATTCTTACATTCGCCTCCTGATGTAGTGCTAATACGTTTCAGAAATGAAACAGATAAAGACACTCCCTGCAAAAAAAAAGTATTGCATTGGGCAAATAAACATTAAGTTATATTATACAGCTCTGCCAAAAAAAAATACAATGTTTTAAAATTAGTGAGTGTCAAAACCTTCCGTGACAACATCAGACATGGTCCACAGTGCTCTTGATAAGGACTACGAAACGACCACTGCTGTCTTGTGAGCAGATTTAGGTTATTATCTAACTGAAATTCATAATGACTCAATAAATGTGAGCACAGCCAGGATATTCACTTCAGAGAGCCCAAATGCGACGTCCTTCATCCATAACGTTATAGGGTATTTAAACGTTAAAGGCGCACCAGCTCACCGCTAACATCGGATGAGAGCCTTCTGTTCTCCCAGCTGACTGGTGGTTGACCGAACTCCTCAGAGAGCTGCATATACCGGTCAACAGATCCTTCTCATCCTGCCATCGAACTCAACATGCTTTGCAAACAAGCTAACGCTCAATGCTAACGCTAGCAAAGTGTTTGATGTTATTTGGCTGACATCACAACACCGAAACGCCATACATTGGGGTCATATTGAGCTAGACATTGCGTGTTACGAATAAAACAACACTGTGCTTAATTTCGGATGTCAATATTCCGTTCTAGTATGAATGAAATTAAGGTTATACTAACTGCTTCTAATCAGCTAGCACTGGTTGCGTCTACGGTACCGTTGGATTTCTTTAGGAGTTATCCATCGAGCTAACCCAGACAGAGCTCTGTTTTTCCAAAAATAACTGATAAATATGCATTTACAGCCATCCACAGTAGTAGAAAAAATAATATACCGCTGACATACTCACTTAAACATGTAGTAAAACAGATCCTTATTACAATAATTGTGTACTTGTAAGGGTCCTAGAGTAGCTGGTAGCACGCTAGCCACGTCTTATGCTACATCTTCTTCTTCTTCTTCTTGTGGCATTAGTAGCAGACTAAACGCAGCAAAGGTGTGTTGCTGCCCCCCACAGGTCAGTTGTAGATCGCCAGTGGTTGGATTAAATCCTCATAAAAAAATTAATTAAAAGTTACATCTACCATGATTACCTTCTCGAGAAATCTTGTTTTCATCTTATGCGCACGAGATAAGATTTCTGTACAAGATAAGTATATTGCATGATCAGGGAAAGATTGTTTGAGTTCAGCCTAGTTTATAATCAAAGAATAAAGTCCGGACTCAGAAAATATTTAGCAATAGCACTTTATTGAACACAAACAACCCTAAGCCACAATACTGAATGACAAGACCAATTGGCTGCAGCAAACATTTTATAAAATAGATTCAGGTTTAATGTCACTAAATTGTTGTTTTTTTTCTTTTAACGTCAGAAAGACAGATGCAGGTTTTTCCAAAACAGTGAATGATCTTTTACATATTTAACATTTTTGTAACAAATCATCATTCACATGTTCACACAGAGGAATAACAAGGCAAAGTGCTTTCAGGATTGCATTTTCGGAAAAAAAAACAAAAAAAACAGAAGAATGAATGGCTTGAGGTTTATGCGAGGATAGATGGTGGGTGGGTGTTTGTCGTGGGAGAGGGGATGGATGAGGTGCTGGATGGGTGGGGGGGGGGGACCTGGTCGGAAAAAACCTCAAACCTTTCACCGTGTCCTGTACCCCTTGTAGTCAAACTGAAATTAAAATGTCGGGGCAGTGTGGAGACGGACGCCCTATCTAGCAGAATTTGGTTGGGAGCGGACTGATGGTTTCAAAGGCATTCGGCTCGAGGGACTCAAACTCGCCCTCCTGCACATTTACAAATCCACCTCAATATCCTCTTTGTGACAACCTGTGGTATCATGCAACGACAGGGCAATCGATGGCTGACCTAGCGTGAAGCTGTAAACGTTGGAATAATATATACTGGACAGGGAATTCTACACGGAGGAAATCAAAGAGATAGAACGACATCCAATGCATGAGTATTTATTTTCAAGATGGATCCTTTGACCATTGGCCACTGAATGTTAAAGGGGGTAGACTATCATCATAATCTGCATCATAACATTGTCTGGCTTCACATTCCAGTGGTATTTTGTTGTATAAATGCTTCTCATAAATATTTTTTTTTCAACGTCAAACAGACATATACACATACAGCACAACCAAGCACACCTTTTTTTTCTTCTTTTTTTTAAAATGTATAACTACCATTGCTTATGATAAATCTGTATTTCTGTACTGTCAATCGACTTTTTTCTTTAAAAGTTTTTCTTTTCAAAGTTAGAACAGGTGGAGAGACAAACAATACTCAAGGCTGCGAAACAAGGAGGTAGGAGAAATGCTACTGGAAAAACAGCAAGTGATGCTAGCATGATCCTTTACTTTAGTACTGGTGGAGATTACGCCATTCCTACGGTTCTGACTTCTTGATCTGAGCCGACAGTTGCTATTCCAGTCGGTGTTCACGGAGCAGCACGTAGCTGGTTTCAGATTCACTTTGCGCAGTAACGTCCAATGACAATTTCACCTCCACAGTAATACATCCCACATAATATCCATCTGCTGCGTTCACGATGGCTCCGGATGCAGACTTGTGTGGCAGCTGCGGTGAGCCAACTAACGGAACAATAATTTGAGGCGCATTTCACCCGGTGAAATATCGGAATAGTGGACTAACTCTATATTTCCAGACGGGTCGGACTCTAATGTCTCCCTACTAATTTCTAGAGTAACTTGATTGGTCCTGATGTAATCACAGGTCTAGAGACCGCACAGCTGGTGATGGCACTGACTCCCTTACACACAGTAGAATAGTATATTTGCAGATTTGTAAATGAGGTAATCAGCACTGGGCTAAATAGGGAACCCTGTCATTGACACACACGCCTACTTCATTCACCAGCAAAGCAAAAAAAAAAAAGAAAGGAAAAAAATTCCATCCAAATCAGCGGGATAGGACAGTGAAAAAATAAGCTTTGGAATGTCGAGTGGATGGGCCAACTAAGTTTTTTTAATGCATTTTTCTTAAAAACTACTTTTTGTCAAGGTGCCCCTGGTAAACTATTCGATTGTAACTCATCACATGCCCTGATCCAGAGTCCGTCCCTTCCTGATAAGGGCTCCTTTGTATTCCCCTAGATAAGCCACTCAAAGTAAAACAGGCAAACCCTTATCCATCTACTTTTTGTTTTTCTCTTCTCCTTTAAATTAGCAATGAATTAAAGCTGCCTCAGCAGCAGATCGGCGCCTGCTTCTAGTCCAGTTGTGAGAGGATTGTTAATAGCGTGCTAATTGAAATGAGGTGGCCACATCTACAGTGAAGCGGACTAAATATTAGAATTAAACCAAAAAAAAAAAAAAAAAACATAAATGGGACTAGCGCTATGAAACATGTCACAGAACATGCAGTATACATCCGTTCCTACAGTAGGCTATTCCTAATAGCACATTCAAAGGGGGCTCCTAATGGGCAAATTCTCTGATATGGCTCTGCTGGAGAGTAAACCGAGCTCGCCGTGAGACCACTGCCGCCGCGGGCTCACAGAAGGAGCAAGTGGATAAGGTGCTCCGTCAGAAGATCGCTGCCTTATATTTCACCCGCAAAAAAAACAAACACATTTGCCGCAAACACGGCAAAGTGTTTTGAACATTTGTTTTCCTTCGAGTAAATACATTCCCCCCCTCCCACGCCCAAAGACTCATCTTCTGCTGGTGAAAACAAACGGCACTTTCAAAGGGGAATGTTTCTCTAAAACCACAATCGATCACAAGACCTCCGGGTAACAAAGTCTGAAAACACACAGTCTATACAGTAGATATAAATCTCAAGAGTTTCCTTAACTGTACAAGCTTTAGGCTACACGCTGAAACGGGAGGGAACCCTTAATGCTTAACATTGAGAACAAAGATAAGGCATTTCATATTTCCTTGTATCCGCATACGTCACTGACAGCAGGTCTAAATGTTTTTGTTGGGTTTTTTCTTTTGTTTTTTGAGAAAACATTTTCATTCAAGGAGGAGGAGGAGGAGGAAGAGGAGGAGGATGCATATACACATCTACACATGCAAACATGAACAATGTCTGTTGGCTACAAAAAAAAATAAAACGTTTGTCCAAACTAAAATACCATCAAAGTCCATACAGAGGGGAGAAATAAAAATACACCCACATCAGTTGTGCACAGTCCGTTTTCTGAGCACGCAGCTTCGAAGTTGGACATTGATCACAGTTTAAAGAATGGAATACCGACACTCCATTAGCAAACGCCAGCTCTCCAGGAACAAACAACAGGAGGTCCTCTTATTATGCTACAGATGAGTGACTTTCGGTGTTAACACACACACACACACACACACACACACACACACACACACACACACACACACACACACACACACACACACACACACACACACACACACACACACACACACACAAAGAAAGAGGGCATAGCAAATAATAATTCTTTCAACTTAGGAAGCAATAATGATGATGAACAAAAGGTTATTGCACTTTTTCATCTTTTGTCTAGTTCAAAACGAGGTCAGCTGGGTAGAGGATGATGCATGCCTTAACGTCGCGGCGGGACACCAAATGTTACGTCACTTCTAATAGTTATGATCACAGCGGTTATTAACACTGCACACAGCTACTACTGCGAGCCTACTCCTAATCAGTCTAACCTACAGAACACAAAACTAAATCTACAATCGCTTTGCAAACAGCCGCCACAGTTCGCCTCAACGTGGTCTGGAACACAGGTACCGCATCGCTTCGCAACTCGCTTTTTGGAAGTTGCTGATCGTCAATTTAAAAAAAAACAACCAATGTGCACAGAGTCGAAGTGGAACCATCAGAAGAAGCTCTGAAACTCCAGACGACTGTCTTTCTACAGTTCGTGTATTACTGACAATCAAACCTCACATTTTCCTGCACAGAGGAGAGTCGGCTGTTTGACCTTCTCTCGTTTATTTCCTCTAAAGTCGGTCTATAAGCTCCTGAAAACCTTGGTGTCGCCCGGTCCAACGGAGCCCCGAGGTGCCTTCTTTGGATTTGTGCTTTCGAACTAGTGATCCTCATCCATTCAAGGCCTGATGTGCCCTAAATGGCATCGGTAAATGTGCAATTTATTCCGCCTCCCTAAGGGAGCCCTCAGTCACTTGAAGTTCTCCATGAAATCCAAACTAATGCGCCGAGTTTCTCTCTTTTTATTTTATTTTACGAAATCGTCGCGCTCAGAGGGAATACAAGCCTATTTATGTTTATTTTAATTTCTTTTCTTTCCCCATTATAAGGCTTCTGGGAAATACAAATGGAAGACCGCACCTTTCGGCAGTAACAAATAAAAGGCACCGTGCCACCACTGTGCTCCTTATTACACAGGTCGTGTTTGTGATGGGGGGGGAATGAATAACCAAGAGTTCAGGCAGGGAAGGCGTTCAAACTAGCATTAGTCATACAGTGAAATTGTATTGTCTTGACTTAAGAGAGGTAAAGTTTTATAGCTACCTTTTTTTTTTTTGTCCGACTGCATACTTCACCCTACGTGACCCGCATCAGATTAACAGATTCACCTGTTGGCCGGAGCGCAGAGAAGCGCGGTGGACGAAGCCTTTCCGCTCATTAAAAAAAAAGAAGAAGGGACTTGTGCATGTTAGCTCTGACATGCGTACACGGAGAAAGTCAGTCGTGCTCAAAAAACACACGCTAGAGGCGGAAAGGGAGAAGAGACCACAGAGGATAAATGTCAGCGGCGTCACACAAAGTATCACTGATGAGGTAAAACGGCAGGTCCAATAAAAAGTACAAGGTGCAGCTGTCTGCGCCTTCCGCAAGGTAGAAAACACGACACGTAGTGGAACACTTCCGCATAGATGCATCTCAGATTTAGGCTGGTTTAAGCAGGATTAGACAACCCACGACGAGATGGATCACGAGATTTCAACTCTGTTAGCAAAGCTGTACAAGCAATTTCCTTTCCATCGATATATATGTATATATATATATATATATTTCTTTTTTTGAAGCTTTTCTTTTGAGGTACACCACTTTCATTCCCAGTGTCCTTCGTCTCCGTGTGACGGAGGAGCCAAAGTTGATTGTTTACGAGTGAATTTCTGAATTCATTCATTCACAGTGGCAAAATATGGCGATATCCTAACCTCACCGAACAAATCTCTGCACCGCGGCAACCTCGAGCGATGTGCCGCCTAGACTGAACTGTGTGTGCTTCTCAACACGTTAAGAAGTCGGTCAGACCAAAAATTAGCCAAGAATTTAGTTTTTGTTAGCAGACAAACCCAAGTAGCATAACTCTGCCGACGATGCAACTCATCCGGCGCCGCCAGGTAGTGTTAACTTTTTCAGCTTTTAAGGCAAAAGGCTCAACAGTGGATCAGAGTTGAATTGAAATTTGCCATTTACTTCAAGTAAGAACCGAGACATCCATCCAGGCAAACCAATTCTACACCTTAAAAACCATGCTTTTTTTTTTTCTTCCTATGGACATCAAAAATGTTTTTCCTTCTTCTTGGTAACACACATAATAAACCATCGCAATTATAAACACACAACCTAAGGATTGCTTTTCAGATATCAAAGGGACGAACTAGATTCTTGAAAAATGTCCAATTATACACTAGAGACACCAGATTCTAACAGAACGCTCGCATCTAAGCCGTTAAATACCATGCAAAATCGTTTATATAGGGTATCTTAGACGGTGAGCACGCATGCAGCTCTAAACACAATAATCCTGCCTACCTCTGAACAAGCTACTGACCGTGGAGTTATGATTAATGTCTAAAGGCAAATAAAGGTTTCTATGGCACTAAATGGATGTAGCTTAGGTGCATCTCTGTCAAATATAGGCTGTTTATGAGTGTGTCCCATCAGACCCTCGCTGTCCCGCTTGTTTTACTGTATTGTAAGGCATTCTCAATGGGATGGATGAACATGGATGGTAAATTCATCTTAACTCTTGTCCTCCTGTTCACCTTATAGGATACACTCCACACACACACACACATATATATATACACATATATATGTATATACATACATACATACATACACACATATATATGCGTGTATATAGAGAAAGAGTGATAGTACACATCAGCAGGCCTAAACTCCCAACAAAAATGCCGAGAAAATAACAAAAACCTATCCGGACCCTCGCTGCAGGAAGACTACTACACGTACTGTATATTATGTAGACAATAAGGTTATTACATGCTACCTGTAGAATCGTCACATCGACGCAAGACAGATGAAGAGCAACAGCTTAAAGTCGGGAGAACGCCAACTGCCCTGCTCTAAACTGACTCACATTCATTTCAGTCAGAGAATTCATGGCTCAGATTTGGTGGTCAGACTGTAAACTGCTCCAACGTTATGCATAAACCCATCGCTGCTTTGCTGAGAGGTTTTTTTCCTCCACCTCTCGCGACACATGTTGGCAAACAGGTCTTATTTGTGACCAAAGATTAGAACATCTGACCCGCATTTAAATCTTCCATTGGCATTTATGCTATGATGATTTACAGAATTGGCCTAAATGGATGGCAGTGCAATATTTGTGCTGCACACAATTACACACACACAAACACACACACACACACACACACTATTGCTACAATTGGACCTATAATTGCTTTTCCTGTATGATACCAGATATATTCTAGATGCTCCATTTGTTCAACCGTTATCTGTCAAAAGTTTTGATCTAGCTTTGTGCACAATTACTCAGTTATCACTTGTATACACTAATAATTTAAAAAAAGCATGTATTAGAATACTGCGATACAACAAAAGGATTCAGTTGCAGGGGGAAATGGCTCCGTTTACTGGCAAGATACGGACATCACAAGAGAAAAGTAAATCCCTGCCCACACAGAGAGCACCTTCGAGATGGCAGAGAGACGACATGAGAGTATTCTGAGCAGTCTGCCTGAGGAGGTGCTGAATCACTGGACTGACTTGAAGTGACTTGGGCCTGAGTCTGTGTCAATAACAGTAGGCTGGGTGATGCAACCTCGTCACGTTGGGGCTGGCTACCCAAAAATAGATTACCCAAAACATGTCAGTGGGCAGTGGAGACCATCTATGAGACGCTTCACTGTCCTCAGGAATTACTGGCACTCTTTGAAACAATGAGTGAAATGAGATGCAAAAATTATCATTATCAATAACCATGACGTTTAATTCAAATTATTCACAAAAACCTAACTATTTATTCAAGTAACAACCATAATGGGACCACAATGATTGGCAGCCCCATGAATAAAAGGTCACTGAAGCGGATTTCCCGACTTATTTTTATATTTTCATCTTCATCTTTTTGAGCGGTTAACTCTGAAGAACAGTGACTTCCTGTTTGACTGGGGTATAAATATGAGGTGACACAGGCCTGATTCTCTCTGAGGTTCTTCACCATGATGAAGACCAGAGAACACAGCAATGAGGAGCAAGGAAAAGTTGTAGAGCTGCACAAATCTGACAATGGAGACAAGAACATCTCTCAGCAGTTCAAAATGTCAGATCAATAATGAAGAAGTTTAAAGAGACTGGAGATGTCAGACATCAGCCTGGAAGAGGATGTGTCTGCAAACGGACCCCACATACTGTGAGGAGGATGGTTGGACCGGCTAAAGACTCTCCAAAGATCACAGCTAGAGAGGTCAGAGGTCAGTTGAATCTTGGGGTGAGAAAGTCTCCCTAACCACCATCAAATGGCGCCGACACCAACACCAGCTGTTTGGGAGGGTAGCAAGAAAGAATCCTCTGCTGTCGTCCACACACAAGCTAACGCTGCTACAGTTCACAAACACCACTGGGACTTCCACTTGAACAAGGTCAGAGGTCAGATGAGACCAAAGCAGAGCTTTTTGGAAACAACCATCCAAGACGTGATGGCTCATCACACACTACAGGAGACTCAGGGCTGTTATTGCGACCAAAGGGGGCGGAATAACAGATTAAATGCAGGGTGTCAATAATTCTGGCACACAATTTAGAGAACGATATTTGTTTCTTGAGATAGAGGTTAGATTTCTGTGAAAAATCTGAAAAAAAGATCATTGGTTTAGACAGTAAAGCCATTTTTGCATCTCATTTTATTTTTTTAAAGGGTGTCAATAATTAGGGAGCTGTGTGGTTTTTTATTTCCCTTAAAAAAGTGTTGAGTACAATTTTGTTGCAACTTTGCTCGTCTTTTTGCAACCCTTCCTTCCTGTATTCAGCAGCAACACACATGCATGTAAACATAAGTACATACATTACATATCTGCACTATTTTGCACAATTAGAACCTGAATGTACTAAAGTGCGTGCTCGACTATCTAATTTTAAGTGCCGTGGGATTAAAAAGGAATGAAGTTGTGGAACATCCCATCAAAAAATGTAGACGCCAAGAGTCCTACCGATATCTGATTGGATTCATTAATTCTGCCTGCTGTTCAGCACAGATCCTGAGATTACAAAATATCATGTACCTATTCCTAATTTCATCAATAATAGAATAATAATAATAGTGATAATGCAACCAATACCCTGGAAATTACAGATAATTGAGCAAGAGAACAAAGGCTGGGGGGGGGGGCACCAATTAGTTCAATTAAATGTCATTTTCAATCAGTTACTATTCTACGACACTCAACTTGAGCAGTTACTGCTCTGAAATGGACTTTAAATTAATCAAATAAAACACTATTAATTACTTTCGCAGGGGTATTTAACAACATCGCCTAGTCTAGGTCCTCGTCTCTCATCCAGTCAACTAATGTGTGCAATTGTGCCACTTCATTACCAGTGGACATGAAGTCGTCACACCAATGAAAACAATCTGTCTCAGTGTAAATTAACCACCAGCCGATGGTCTAAAAGAGAAAAAAAATAGCATAGATATAACATCTAAAAGTCACAAACAGCTCTAGTGGTCCGATACAATCATCTTTAGTATGCTTAGTACCAGAAATGGGATGAGGAGACAATAAAAATGAACACCAAAAAAAAAAAAGAGAGAAAAAAAAAGCACATATTTGGATTTCTGCTATTCCTGAAATCTAAACAGGTATTGGCCTAAGCAACGATCCTGCTCCTGGTTCACTTAGCCCTATCTGCGTCTAGGAGGGATGCAAACTCCCTTGTCAATGATAATGCCGGGACTTGTGGAGATTAGTTCTTTTTGATGCTCATTAATAAACGGTTCAACGCTGTCGCTGTCAAATGGGCGTAAAGATCTCAGGTCTAACCGTCGCGCTCTGACATTAATGCAATCCAACTGAAATGTTGCGTTACGGAAGGCATGGGTCAAAAGGCATTTCATGAGACGCCGTGAAGGCAATCCAGTGCATTTGTGTTGACACTGACAGTTAAATGCCCGGCACACAGAGCCATTCTTCTAGTCTTTTATTTTTTTTTCTTCTTCATGAAATAATAATGAATGAAATAATGAAGAAAAAAAAAAAGGAAAGGAAAGAAAGAAAGAAAAATCAAACACATTCCAGGGAAACAAAAAGCCCTTTCGTGACAGTGATTGTCTATTCAATAATCGTAAACGGGGAAAAAAAGAAAAGAAAATATTGCTTGAAAACCGCCCATTAAAAAATAGTAGACAATACTCTTTGTGTTGAATTTGATCAGAGCTGACCACCGAGAAGTTCCGATATGAGCTATTGAAGATGTTTTAATACTAGTTCAACAGCTGTGTGAAATACTCCTTTAGTGATCGCTTGTTAGAACCACGATGCTGGTGGCCGGTTCGACTTAAGAAACACAATGAAAAAACAAAAACAAACAAAAAAAAAAAAAAAAAAAAAAAACTCTTTCTATGATGTTATCTGAAATCTTTTCTTTTTTTTAAAAAAAAGAAAGAAAAAAAAACAAAAACACTGTTAACGTCATGGGAAATAAATTGAAATGGCTTGTTCATTTATGTGCTCAGATATATGACGCTTTGATGAGGTGTTGTTGGCAGATATTACTAGTAAAGCCTTCATCTAGAAATAAACAAGGCCTCCGTCAGTCGCTATCCTAAAGGAGTTCTCCGGTCCTACAAAGGGAGAACTTTAGGCCTACGGACCCTGGGTGAAGATGAAGCAGCTGCTAAACGAGTTGACGAGGTATATCGAGATCTATTGTCTTTCTCTATACAGTACAGTTCATCTCAAATAAATAATTTATAGCCATAATAGTGTTGATCAACTTTGGTCATAAGTTATATGCTTAGAAACATTCTAGCTTAACAAACACTTATTTAGCATCTTTAAAACATTAAGTCAGCATTAAGAACGAGTCGATGTAGCAATGCCGACCGCCCCGACGCGGCGCTCCTTTGGAAGGAGGCGCGTTGGCGTATTCAGCAGCATTACCAAATTATCTAAAAATGCCAAACGATTCGGGGCCATACTTTCAATAAAGTACACCGTGGGATTAACGTCTTTGTGACCCAGTTTTCAAATGTTCCAGATTGTACTGTAGTACGCACGCATTGCACTCTTAAGAAGCAAAAATTTAGATTTTGTTTTTTTCTTCCCTTGTGTGGTTCCTTCATATAAATCTACGCCAACGGACGATTCAAAAAAACAACGAGAAAGAAATCAAAAAGAAACTCTTTGATCGTTCCTTTGCGAAGGCTGCGTATTCCTTTACAAGGTCACCTTGACTGATTAGAATATGATATGACTTCTAGACTGCATGATATGAGAGAGACGTTCAAGGATGCAGGGAATCCCGCACTCTTGGAGGTCAGTTAAATAAAGGTGTCTTTAAAGGCTTAAACTATTCCAAATGGCAGGGTTGCTAGTGTTGGTTTTGTTCTGAGTGACCTTGTAGAGCAAAGCACCTTCCTACCTATTAAGCACTAGTAGGAGATGGAGGAATGGGATCTAATTGCATATTAGGTTTGACTGCACCTCAAGAGAAGACCAAACACTCACGCACACACACAGACACACAAATACACAGAACAGACATGTGGGTGGGTGCTCTCCTGGTCCTCTGGGCCGTGTTAAAGGGAGTCCCCCCCTCCCGGTGGTGAAGATGGTGATAGCAGCTGACTGAGGGGGGCACGAAACCTCACTCAGACAGACACCCGTCCAGGCCGACCGGCGCACCGTGGCGGTCTTTGACGTAGCCGTTGTGGAGGCCGTTGCTGGGCAGGGGAGCGCAGGTGGCGGTGATGCCGCAGTGCTTTAGCAAGTTGAGACCCGGGGAAGGGGGGACAGTAGGGGAGGAACAGGAGCAGGAGGAAGGGTCCCGTTGGGGGAAAGGCTTCATGGTGGAGAGGATCAGAGCCAGGCAGTCAGCCACGTCCTTGTTAGGAGCACAAGCCAGCGCTGGGGTGTGGCCTGATCAAAAGACAAACAGTTCACATCAGTGCCCGCACACACCGTCTCTGAATCAAGCAGGATGAGAGGAAGCAGAGCACGCAGACTCACCTTCCTCATCCACAGCCAGAACAGTGGCTCCTCTACTCAGCAGTGCCTGCACCACCGTCGCCAGGCCATTACGAGCTGCAAGATGGAGGGGCCTGGAAGAAGAGTGTGCAATTCAGTAACCAGACATGTGAGGAACACCCTGAACTGTCATTACAGGATCCGGCCCCAGAGTCGTGCATCAAATAACTCCTGTGCTGTCGTCCTGGAGAGCAAGGTCGCAACCCGAAAAAGCTCAGAATCCCCTGCGTTGTACGCGCAATCCCCCTGATGGAATTTGTATAATGTATAATATATATATATATATATATATATATATATGAAGTTATGTCAAAAAACAGTGTTTTAGCGGACAAAAACTCCCCCTAGTGAGTAAGATATGAACTATTAGAGTAAAACATGATCTATACAAGACAGATCCCCTCAAGTCGACTCACATGCACTACATTTGGACTAAATCGGACCAACGGTTAGGAAGTTATCCCCCCAAAAAACGATCTCCCTTTTTTCTGGTTGATGATTTCAACATGTCACTAGATTCTCACATTTGCAAAGCGTTGTTGGTGGCATTTATGAGTGTAGGACTATGGATCTCTCCCAGGATCAGCAGGGCACACATCTCATGAGCCTGAGGAAGAAAACATAAAGATAATGAAACCAGAGTGATCTGGAGACGAGATGTTCTGCCTGGAGGGGTGTACATGATTTGGGATTTATGTGATGCAGTAAACAACCGACCCTCAGTCACTTTAAAGTCATCTTTTTATGGAAAGTCAAAATTTTAAATTTGTATAAAATTGAAATATTAAACGGCAGTGAATTTAAGTGCAAAGTTTCCTGAAGCTATAATTTGTGGTTAGAGAGATATAAAAAATGATAACTGAGTGAAACAGATTCATCTAAATGCCACTGTTGTATTTATGTTGGCGAAATGAATATGAAATCAAACAGAACTTTATTACATTCATAGCTTCAAAATATTGTCTTTTCAAGAGAAAGTACTCCTGCCGGCGTACTCGGATTCTTCTAATGGACATGGCGATGATGCAGAGAACAAGTGCTTTGATGGGAGAGTCCCGTGAATCATTGTGATTATACCTTGCTGCAGGCCAGGTGGAGGGCGGTGTTCCTGTTCTCATCCAGCAGTGTCAGGTCAGCCTTGGCCCGGTGAAGGAGGATGGCTGAACAACACAGAGATAATTATTTATCTTTCCAGATCTCCTGATCTGACCGTTAAACAGTTAGTCCCACACAGGAAGGTTATATTCCTGAATAGCCCCCAATTGCCCCTTAAATTGTAAAAATATTCCCCCTGACTGAACCACTCAGATTGAATATGAAGTTATGCCTGGAAAAAAGTGACCTGATAAAAATAGTGAGTAAAATATGAACTAGTAGACTAAAAATTATATATATTTATAAGATAGATCTCCTGAAGTTGACTTAAATGCATGATTCCAAAATCCCCCCGACTTTCTAGGGATATAAATGTTTCACAACAGGTGTATTCCCACCCAGAGTTACGACACGTGACTCAACAGAAGACTTACCCACTGTCCCACTGTGTCCCTTATCGGCAGCGACCATCAGAGCAGAACGCCCACTTTCGTCCACGGTATTGATCTCTGACCCGTGCCGAAGCACCAGCTGAAGTCCTGTGACATCCTCGGCAAATGCAGCAGCATGCAGCGGGGTCCTACAGGCACAGACACACAGCCCAATGGATCATTAGTGGGTTAGTTTTGAAGGCGGCCTGGCGTACAAAAAGCTTAATGACGGATTATTCCACGGGACAGAAGAAGGAATAAGTTCTCAACTCTGATAGAGAGGTGACAGAAGACACTGCTGTCCTGGTAGCAACATAAGAAAGGTGGTTTTAATGTTATTGCCGATAAGTGTATGTTACGAGCTTCTTTTCGAATCACAGTTTTTCACAATAAATGTCATGCCTCTGGTTCTGCAGCCTCACCTTCCTTTGGCATCTCTGGTGTTGATCATGTGGACCCCAGCAGATTCCAGCAGCCTCTCTGCGGCACCGCTGTGGCCATTCATCCTGGAGGAAAGCAGGAAAACAGCGCAGTTCATAAAAAGATCCCATTTAAACTATATCTATTGTTACTATATCTATTTTTTTAGGCCTACGCTGTCATCCAAGACAGTAAGGGTATTGACCCAAAAAATCCCCTGACTCGTTAATAATCTCAAACAGTCCATAGTGACTCAACCAAACTACTTCTATGAAGTCAGCAGTCTGCTCTAGGATCAGATCCCATAGTGACTCAATGATAAAGATTAATACAGTATAATACTTTTTCTGATTTCAGGAATAAAACAGGACGGATTTCCTTGTGTCGTAGGACTTGTAGTTGGGAAGTCACAGTAAAAAAACGTTTTTGTAAAATAAAAAAATAAAAAAGAGTCAGATCTCCTTGAGGCTCCTACTTGAGTCAGATCTTTCATGACTCAAGGAGGAGCCTTTTGAACTGTATAAGACCAGAAGCTAGGAATTTGTGTCCAAACAATACAGTGTTTTTTGCAAAAAAGCTCCCCTTAGTCATTAAAATATGTACTGACAGAGTAAAATATGATATATAGACTATAATATTATATGTAGAAAATTCATTATTTGGACTAAATCGGACTAACGGTTAGGACTTAATGTTCGCAAAACAGTGTTTCTTGTAAAAGGCTCCAGCTTGCGAGTAAGATAAAAACTAACAGAGTAAAAAATGTTGACCTTTCCCAATACTGTTCTTCCTCACACTAAAGTCTATGTGGCTATAAAATTTGAAAACGATCCATGAAATAGTTTTTGAGTAATGGCGTTAAGACGAGGGACCTGTGGATTCGGCAAAGACGATTCCGTAACATCCCTGACTTTAAGGGAGATAGCTCATTAGCTCCGACAAGTAAGACACAAGACAAAAGGTCATTCCACAGAAACACTCACAGAGCACAGTGCAGGGGGGTGAAAGGGTTTGCCTCCTCATGGATAAATGGTTTGGATTCAAGTAAAACCTCCAAACAGTCTTCGTGCCCTGAGAACAAACACACTCAGCGTTAGAGGACAGATGTGTCAACTGCAGGTTCAGCAATGATCCAAATCCAGTCATTCAAGCAAACCTTTGTAAGCAGCCCTGTGTAATGGGGTGAAGCGCTTGCTGTCCAGCAGTTTATCTTGTGGGTCTGTTGCCATGGCGGCCTGCACCAGACTGGCCAGGATCTCCGTGTAGCCTCTGGATGCGGCGTAGTGCAGCGGTGTACCACCCTGGATGTCCCGACACAGTGCAGAAGCTTTGTGCTCCAGCAGGGCTGTCACACAGTCGTCATGACCCATCACGGCCTGGAGGAGCAGGAGCAAGGAGTGATGACATAATCTCTCAGAGAGAAACAACTTGACAGAGAAAAACAATAAATATGAGGTATTTACTTTAAGGACAGAGCATTCACATTTCTTCTATGTATTCTGCATCCCAGAAGACCTACTAAGATCTAAGCTAATTTGCTGAAAAAGTTATTTTTATTATTGTTATTTTCATTTCATTCACTCATTTTATAGAATTATGCACAAAAAAAGGGAATAGAAAAGAGACAAATTACAAATAAAATTCAAAATACGTCAGCAGAATTTTTTCTGTCTCCCTCTTTATCAGCAGAGTCTCACAGAGTAATTCCCAATGAAAAGTTTGCATTCTCAGGCATCAACAATAACCAGAACATTGTATTTTTCGAGTTAAATCTAAAATCAATGAGGTTATAATTAACAATTTCAACAAAAAGGGAAGATTAATTAATTAACTTGTTCAGATTCAGCCCAGATACGGTGACATAAAGGCGTAAATGTATTTCTGTGAATGAGAGTACGATTTCTTTAACATTGCAGCGCAATTACAAACACTGGATACTGCAGATAGAAACACTCCCTCACACTGCTGGCTGACCAGAGGTGATGATTAAGAGTTATATTTGTATGAACCACTATGCTGCCGGGTTTTTTTCTAACTCATAGTATGCCTTTAACAAAGACTTGCTCTTCAGTCATAAATTCCTCTTACAGATGTAAGTATAGTTTGTAGCCACGTATTTGACTTACCCCCCTGTGCAAAGCTGTGCTGCCCCTCTTGTCCTTAGAATCTGGCAAGGCACCTTTCTCCAGCAGGAAGTGGACACAGTCAGTGTGACCTCCCAGGACAGCGAGCATCAGAGCAGTTCTGTAGGGGCAGAAGTAACGATAAATAATGTTTCATAAACAATAATTTTGTTGTGTTTTAGAAAGTGTGGACTCATTTAAACTAGGCTTTATTAAAAATACTTACTGGCCAAATTTGTCAGCGACGTTGGTGAGATCCCCCTCCTCCCCATAATCAATCATCATGCGCAGGCAGTCTGAGTGGCCGTTGGCAGCTGGCATGAAAGAATGAAAGGAGAATTAAATATCATACACTGTATTTATTCAAGGTGCTTAAAGAACATTCGGGGCTTCAGGGAAGCATACCTGCCACGTGAATTGGGGTCCACATGAGGCGGTTGTCGTTGAGCAGACAGGAGGCCCCCTGAGCCAACAGTACCTCCACACAGCGGGCGTAGCCTTTCTGGGCGGCAAGGTAGAGCACAGACCGGCCTGCAGCATCCTGCATGTCCACATAGGCTGCAGTCTCCGTCAACACACGCAGCGCCTGCCAATGGCCCTTATCAGCCTGAAGGAGCAGAGGAGGGCAATCACAACTTTGCATGGACTCAACATGAAGAGGGTGAATGTGAGACACTTACAGCGAGATGCAGCGGGCTGACGGGAATGCTGCTCTCTATGTCCCCTAGTGCATTAAAAGACATCTCCAGGAGCTGAAAACAAACCACAAAGGTGAGTTTAATCCATCTAACTGAGAAAGGACACAGGCCTACGCTGTCGTCCCTGACAGCAAGGGTATAACCTCGAAAATGTCCCCAATCCCATGCGTTGTACGAGCAAAAAAGCTCCCCTTTGTGAGTGAAATATGATATTTACAAGATAGATCTCCTCAAGTCGATTCATATTCACCAAATTTGGACTAAATTGTACCAACGGTTTAGAGATTATGGCCCAAAATCTGTGATTTGGGAAGTAAATGTAGAAACCGATTCTCCTAAAATCCATCCTGTTCTTCCTCACACTAAAGTCTATTTGGGTATAGATTTTAGGATGATTCATGGAATTGGTTGAGTTACGCAGCTAAGACGGTTCCATAATATCCCTGAATTTTCGAGGATATTCTAGATACAAATGAAAAAACATTTTTTAAGCTACCGATAGAGAGTCTAAAAAAAATGGTTGAACATCACTACATCACTTGTGGAAACATTTTATTTAACCAAAGCAAGACCCTAAGGAAGTTTGTAGACCTAATAAAGTAAGCCTCGGCCGCAATGTTAGCAGTGTAAGGTAGACAATTGCACTAAACTGTCTTTACAGCAATGAGCCATAATACTAAAACCATTGGCTTTTCATCAGAACCAGTATGACATTTTTCAGCCTTTTATGCTCCTGTAACTTCAACACAGGTGAGCCTTTGCTTCCCACATGCATCAATGGGCCTTGACATAATTCCCGGTTCATCCAGTTATCCTTCCTTAGAGAACTTCGGTATGTACCAACTACTGCAGCCCAGAAAAACCCAACAGGACCTTCCGTTTTGGAGATGCTCTGACCCGGTAGTCTAACCATCATCCCTTTATGAACAAAATGTTCACTTTCCTAATATATCTTGTCCATTGAAAGGTGGCTTTATAACAAGAAAATAAAAGTTATTCTGAATTCACCAGTCTACGGTTATAAGGACATGGTTGATCGCGTACAGTGTGTAATATAATCATCCGCCGTATCACAGTTATGTCTCTTTCTAACCGCGATAAGAAGAAAATCCATACCGCCGTAACAATCGCTTTCTAAACTGAGACTTACTTCTGATTAACTATTAGGTTGAGTCACACAGGGATTTCAGATTTAAAAAATAGAATCACTCACCAACTCCAAGTTTTGCTTGTTGCCATGGTAAGCTGCATAGTGAACAGCACTGTAACCCCTTGAGTTGACCATCGATGGATCAGCACCATTGTCCAAAAGATGCTCCAGGCAGCTGGTAAAAAAAGACGTACAGTTTAGAAAACGGAATAATGTTATTAAAAGGACGATCTATTGAAGTAAAAGAATGAGACTGCTTGGAGAGAACTCACAAGTACGACTCCTTCGCCTCATCTTCGTCATTCTGATGGTTCCCAGAAAACTGACGGTCAACTCTGAAAGGGAAAATAAATGGATTCAATAAAAGGATCAGATCCATAAGTGACTCAATACACACAGTTAACCAGTTTTTCTGAGATCAGGAAAAAAACGAGAGCGATTTCCTGGAGTCGATACACATGAACTAAATTTAGACACAAATGTTGTTGATGGTCGGCAAGTTCGAGACGATACAACATATTTGTCACTCTTATAGTGAACTAATATATATTCAAGATAGATCTCCTTCTGTAGATTCATATGCACTGAATTTTAACTAAATCGGACCAACAGTTGAGAAAATATACAATCGACCTTTCCCAAGATCAATCCAGTTCTTCCTCTCGCTAGGGTCTATAAGGCTATAAAATTTGAAAATTATCCATAAAATACTTTCTGTGTTATCGTGTAAACACGAGGATCTGCAAGCGGAACTGTTGATACTATTCCCAACTTTTCGGAGATATAATTACCTTCACTGAATTAAGATTAATAATGAAGGAAGATAAAAAAAACCTAGACAAACAAGATTCCTTTGATCACCAACCGTTTGAAGTTCCAACCACACATTTAGCAGTTTTACCCACAAGCAGTGATCGAGATAACAGTCAACTTTCTGCTGGACAGAGAGAGAGAGAGAGAGAGAGAGAGAGAGAGAGAGAAACAGACGGAGAGAGAGAGACACACAGAGGAGAGAGAGAGAGAGAGACACAGAGAGAGACACAGAGAGAGAGAGAGAGAGAGAGAGAGACAGAGAGACAGACAGACAGACAGACACAGAGAGAGAGAGACACAGAGAGATACACAGAGAGAGAGAGAGACAGACACAGAGAGAGAGACACAGAGAGAGAGAGAGACACAGAGAGAGAGAGAGAGAGATTTCCCAACCTGCTAAAGGCTTGGGAGGCGGCAGAGTAGTGCAGGGGAGTACAGCCTGTCTGGTCAGGCTCGTTGACCTCAGCGCCAGCGCTCACCAGGGTCACAGTGCACTGGTACCTCCCATTAGCAGCCGCGTAGTGCAACGGTGTCCTGTGGGGAGAAGGCAAGGACAGAGGAATATAGTCACATCATACAAACGCTGGTACTTCATCAGTAAAACTCGCAGCCAGTCAAAAAGGATGATGAGAAACTCACCTTCCCATTATGTCCCTCTTATTCAAGTCGGTACCACTACTTAAGAGCAAATTCAGACATTCAACATTCCTGAAAGAAACATGATGGAAGGAATTAGAGTTTCAGAGACGGCATGTGATACCAGGGCATGTATTATTGATTCCAATATTCCAGTGACAAAGCAGATTCTGAATCTCACCCTCCAGAGGCAGCAGCGTGTAGACAGGTCCTCCCAAAGTTGTCAGGGGTGTTTATGTCAAACCCGGCTGATAGCACGTGCTCCTTACTCATAGACGAAACGATACTGTACAGCTGACCTGCAGTGGAATGGACAAACACGGCCGTTACAAGTGTGTACGGAAACCTGACCGTAGGAGTGAGTGAGAGTGAACTCGTTTCAGACGTGGACACGTACCTGAGGAGAGTAACTTGCGACAACAGTCTGAAAACCCGTACAGCACAGCTAAGTGCAAGGGGAACATTCCATGAATCCCACGTCTGGACATGACAAAACGACAGAGCCGAAGGTTAGACAACAAAAAACAACAAGTTTGTACATTTGGTGCTTGTGATGACTACAGTAGCTGATCATAGTGAACTTTTTTTTCCCAGAAAACAATGCAGTTAAGTTCACTTGATCGTTAAACACGTACTTCTTTTCCTCTTTCTTGCATTATTGCTAAAGCCCACTTCCAATACGCTTGACAATTAGATGGAAATTCTGTTGTGCTGTAGGAATCTGTATGGACAGCCATGTCACCCCAGTGGTGTAGTCCATTTTTAATAGGGCTTCTCTTTGTGTTTTTTTACTGAACACAACACTAGATTTTGATACATTAGATTTTTGTCACAGCCAAAGGTTGTGGTAGGTGCATACATTGCCCCCTAGTGGACATAGTTGGTATTTTGCCCCTCTTTGGGGTTTTGGCCACATATAGCTTATATGAAAGAAGAAAAAGGAGGATGGAAATATTGGTATTTAGAATTGTGAAAATGTGAAATGTGAAAATGGCCTGAAACTCAAACTGATGCTTCTGGTAGGTTTTTTCCCTCTCTCTTTCCAACCTTTTCCACTGATCAGTAATATGATTGAGGGCTTTTATGATAAATACCTGGCCGTGTCTGCTCCGTTGGTCATCAGAGTGCTAATCAGCAGTTCATGGCCGTACTTAGCAGCAACGTGGAGAGGAGTATTGCCATACTTATCCACACAATCAATCTCCCCACCTGATGGAAAGCAGCAGAGATGCAATGACTCAAAATCCATTGGGAGGAGGAGGAGAGAAAAACCTGCACCATTGAATCACTCCGACAGCGCGGTCGTTTTTACCGTTTTGGATGAGGATCTGAGATCGTGTGAAGCGTCCGTGAATGGCTGCCATGTGCAGGGGGCTCTTCCCTTCTTTGCTCTGATGAAGATGAAAATAAAATAAAACCACATTCACATCTTATTCCTTCAGATATCGATGTGACGGACAGTTGAAAGAGTGTTTTCATAAAGCTGCCACAGAGTGAACAATTTTAAGAAACAAGACTAAAGTAATAAAGCACTTTTTTTTTCTTTTTCAATGAAGGCATTTCTTAAGATGGCAGCAGTTAAACATCTGAGGTGATAAATCAAATCGTCCAGCGAAGATACACTTTACTACATCATCAATCGTAGACAATGTCACTGACATTCAGCAGGCAGCATGTTTTACGCTATTATAAATTAATTAATTACGAACTAAAGGTAACTTACGATTTATTTCGTTCACGCGCTTCATTTTCAAACATATAATAATAACGTTAGTTCAGACGTATAAATGTCTGTGTGGGAAAAAGACTTTGAATAGGCAGAGGTCCAATGTGACTTAAAGTCAATCCTTCTCCGTCCCTTATATGCTAATTCAACAAACCAAAACAAACATGCTTTCCATTTCATTTCTCAATTTCAATCTCGCCATTGGAAAACAATAAACTATGAATTTTTAATATTGGCATCTCTATAAATATGTCAGCAAAGGAATGCAGAATCTGTAGTTTATGGACCTTCATAGACTGATTCATACCCCTGCAACAATGCACTTTATAATTTATCAATGTCTGTTTTAAATGATCATGTCTCAACCTTTTATTATTATTATTGTTATTCTATTTTATCCATTTCTGTCTGTTTTAGCGTTATTTATTGATCTGCACTGTTTGGTCCAAATCGGACCAATGATTGAGAAAAATGGAAACTTTTGGAGATAAAGCATGAAATAGTTTTGGAGCTTTTGTGTTCATACGGAGGATCAGCGGTGAATATTCCAGAATATCCCAATCTTTTCGGGGTTACGTTGCTCTTCCATATTTGAACTTTTTGTGGCTGACTATAAAAACATTCCTTTTCACCAGATTTGATGATTAACGATCACAGCGACATGGTTCTTGAGGTTCTACGGTCCGTCTCCTACCTGCTGGTTGACATCGGCTCCATTGTTGACCAGCAACTCCAGACAGAGGGCACCGTTGGTGGAGACTGCAGCCAGGTGCAGGGGGGTGTAGCCGTACTTGTTTGGCTGGTTGACATTAGCTCCGTGGTTCACCAGCTCAGTAGCCACTGCCTCCTGTCCCATGTAGCAAGAAACGTGGAGAGGAGTGTTTCCAAAGCCATTGGGTTCATCAATCTGACCGTGAAACAAAAACATGACAGAAGATGAGACACCTTCAACAACCTCCGACAGATTTTTATTACATCTAACAGTATTGACCCATGACAGTTGGACCCTCACAGTATGAGCCCGTGGCTATGAAAACTTGCCAGTAGAATCAGACCGATATTCTTAGTATAAAAGTTATTCACAATATTAAAGACGTTTTTTCTTCTGGATCTCGATCAGTAACTTGTAAAGATACTTAAAGGTTAAAACTTAAGAGAACCTGCAGAGTTTCAGCTACAATTTAAACTTAGTTGGTAGCATCTTTGTTACTAGCAGCAGAACTGTTTTCTTTTGTGATATTGCGGATTTTAACATTGTAGACCAGATCAGATCAGACTTTGATGTGTGTTATAACTAAAGGGGATGCAATTCTGTAACTTCTGCCATAGCATTGTAGGCATTTTCCAAGAAAATTATGAAATTAGAAGCCAGACTTTTGTGACTATTCCTTTCCCACAATGGTATCCATTCCTTTAAAATAAAAGGAATTTAAAAAAAAAAGACAATCTAAATCAATACCTAAATCTATTGGATTGTTCCTTAAGCCAAACCCTACTCAAAACCTTTCATCAAAACCTGTGTTTTTCTTTTATTTAATCTTACAAACAGACAAAGCAACCAACACAATCACTCACCTCTGCCCCCATCCTCAGCAGGTACTTTACAATCTCGATGTGACCACTCGCAGCAGCGGCGTGGAGAGGCGTGTAGCCCTGCTTATCCTTACAGCTCTTGTCTGCACTGCGGGACACCAGCAACTTCACAATCTCCGCATGTCCTGCGAACAGAGAGTAGATATTTCAGGATTATGTCCATCAGGAATTCAGTTCATTTTAGCGTTGTTGGTTCCCACATTGTTGGCCGTGTTGCTTGTTCCTAATCTAAGCAAAACTTAACCATAAAATATGTAAGATTTTACCACTTTTGGACAATAAGATCATGAAAGTGAAACTTGCTTACCCAAGTAAGCAGCACAATGGATAGGCTGTCTCTCCTTCTTATCGATGGCACTCAGGTTGGCCCCCTTATTCAGCAGCAGCTTCACCATCTGTGAAATAATTAGTGGAATTGTTGCAGGACCTCTCCCACGTTCTTGTAATTGACCGAAAACTATAAAAGGCAGAGCGAGTTCTCACCTCTTGGAACCCACTCTGAGCTGCGTGGTGCAGGGCGGTTCTGCCAGTGCGATCAGCCATATTCAGGTTGCTAAGCTGAGACAGGAGAGATTCTGCGCAGCGCGTGGCTCGGTTGGCAGCAGCCACATGCAGCGGTGTCTGCCAGAACTTGTCCCGTGCATTTGCCTCTGCTCCTCGCCGCAGCAGCAGACCCACTGCTCTCTAAGGAAAAAGAAGAAAAAACAAAAACTTAAGGAATAGATCATATCTGCAGTTCTCTGAATTCCCTACGGTCGGCAAAATATTTTGGTGCGGCTCTAATGGTGTGACTGAATACATAATAGAAAAATGCCAGGCCAACGCGGCCATCCCTGACAATGTCACCAAAATGCCCTGGTTTATCCAAGCAATTCCCCTGATTGAACTCCATAAATCAAATGTGAAGATTTATTTTAAAAAAACAGTCTTTTTGATTAAAAAAAAAAGCAAATAAAAATCTCCCCCTAGTGAATAAACTATGAATAAACGATTGAATAAACGATTCACATGCATCAAATTTGGACTCAATCTCTCTGACTGAAAGATAATAAAGACAGAAATGGCAAAAAGAAATGATTTTATTGCTTACTTCATTTCTGGAAGCAGCTGCCCTGTGCAACGGGGTCAACCATACATGGTCTTTAGCATTTACAGTGGCACCTGGCAAAGAAAAGAAACGTAAAACATTTTTATGGAGCAAAGGATGTAGGAGGAGAAAACATAACACAGCCACAGACCGAACTGACATTGATGAGGTGTTTGTTTTGGTAGCTACAAAAGAAAAATTATGCCCACAAATATGCCGACAGATTGTCAACTCCTCGTTTGTGAACTTTTAAAAGTATTACCCCCACCCTTCTGCAGGAAAGACAGCTGAAACAATAATAATACAATATTATGTGCAATATTACAAGGTCATTGTCTTTGTTCAGGTACTATACTACTTTGAATATCATTCATTGTCATGTGCTATATCCCCTTTCAGTATAATTATCATGTACAACATGACATTTATTAGACCTTGCTGTATTATTATGTGCTCTATTACTTATCAAAATGATTATCTTGCAACGGTACACTCATTACTAAGCACTGGCTGACATTTATTTCTTATAAAACTCTTTTTACAGTCTCGCTTACATTTATATTCTAATTCTTTACTCACTTGTTGTATATTAAGTTACTGTTATCTCAAAGCAACCTGTGGCACCAGAATTTCATTTCTTGCTGCTCTTAAAATTAGTTTATTAGCATCTCCATGGTGCTAAAGAACAACTATATCGTCCACCATGGAAAAATTTGCCATTATTGAAGCTTTTCTAAATATAAACCTGTCATTAAAATATACCTTCTTTCTTCGTTTGGTGCATTTGTACTACTACATTGTAATATGACTGATACTATATATAGTGGTGAGACAAAATAGACAACTTAAATTGTTAATCGCAATTATTTGTATGACAAATAATCCTCAGCAAAAAATTGTTGCGATCTTGAAAGACAGTAAATAAAAGTCTGATCTTATCCCTTGCATTTTGACAAGATCAGGCCCTGTTCAGCTCTCTCACCTGATTCAATGAGGAGGTCCATCGTATGGACGTCACCCACACAGGCAGCAGCATGAAGTGGCGTACGGCGCTCCTGGTCCTGCAGAAGGAACGTTTGAACAATCAAGATATATCACTTTGATATTAGTGAGATTAGCACTTTGTGATTTGATCCAAATGTAAAGTGCATTATAAATTAAATGTATTATTATTATTATCTCCCAACACATCGCTCGTGATATGAACCCAATTGCAGCAGTGTGCATCATACATACCAGTGCATTGACATCCTCCTTTTTGTGCAATAATAGTTGAACTTCTTCAGCATTACGATTGAAGATGGCCTGGACCAGAGGAGGCTGGAATACAGTCAGAAATACCTGCTAAGTTTCCTTTCGGTGATGTTGTATGCAATAACGACATTTTAATTAAAGGCTCTTTAAATTATGAACCTGTCGGTCTGGCGCCTTATGAATAATTGTTAGTCGAAAAACGACTGCAATACGTTTAAAATTTGTATTTAGTTCGTTCACCGTAGCTTTGACTAACCTATCTAAAGCGAGCCTTGTTTAATCCCAGCAAATACACGGAGCCCTTGCTGAGGCCTAAAGGCCCTTACGTCAGCTAGCTAAACGGCTAAAGCTCACCAGAGGGCCCGGACTACTGCTGCAACAACGAATGTGTTACCGTAAGAATGCAGAGCTTCGCTAATAACAGGGTAGAAGTAACACTATTAATTATATATCCGTTTGAATTCACAAGTTGTTGCATTAAGCTACAATAAAAACAAATAATTATGCGAGTAAGGCGTACGATACTGCGCACAAGAGCAGGTATAATCCAGCAAGTAGACAGCGCCCCAGCACAAACAAGGACCGCTCTCTTTGAACCAACCTGGTCTACGATGTTGAGAACTCCCATCTCCCAAACTCAGCCCGGACGGAGCTCCTTCATGAGGATAAAACTTCGAGGTATACTGCGGTGCGCTACTGTATCCACCTTTCAGACTACACCCATTGCTTGTTGCGAACAAGAATGCGGTCCTGATCTGTCACTGTTGATGTCTGCGTCCGATGTCTAGTCTGACGATGCGGGCTACGGCTGCGCTGGTCCGCCTAGAGGCGTGGCGGTCCTTCTTCGCCTGCTCATCGGGCGAAATGGCGACATCGCGTGGACGAAGACGATAAAGCGTTTATTATTAGATAATGTAGCTTTCTGTTGTTTTTTTTTAACATCAAGGTGGATCTTATGAAAAAAATAACGAACGAAAGGAGGAGCATTTATTCTTAATAATAATAATGATAATAATAATTATTAAGCATTATTAAACACTTTCACCAAAAGCCGCTGTTGATCACTTTCTGTGTTTGATAGCTTTTTTCTCGGCATCATTTCCATGGAAATAACGGCTACTAACGTACTCTGTGCGTCTCGTCCAAAGCTAACGGCTAATAACGGGCTAGTCTCCACGACTGGCACGATGATGAATTATTCCGTCTCCCAACTGATGAAATTCAACAACTACAACACTCCGTTGT
>VRLP01005808.1:0-33412 GCA_009660295.1 Lophius piscatorius
TCAGGATCCTTGCAGCACTGTTTTGAACATACTGAAGTCTTTGAAGACTTTTATCAGGGATCCCGGTGAGAAGTGCGTTACAGTAATCCAGTCGGGAGGAGACAAATGCGTGGACCAGCTTTTCAGCATCACTCAAGGTAAGTGAAGAACGGAGTTTCGAGATATTTCTGAGATGGTGAAAGGAGTACAACATACAGTACAACATAGTGAAATTATTTCTCTGCTTTTGAGCCATCCCTGAGGGAGCAGCATGTGTATGAGTTAATCATCTTTTATTATTTTTTCATCAAACGTCCATGGTACATTTAAAAAAAGGTAATGAAAGGATGTGACAAACACGATTTAAACATCACGTTCTGTTAAATTTGGATCATTAGATTTGATGCCTTGATGAAGGTGTTGGTGTGTGAGTACTTGAGGCATTTTATGGAGATTCTGGATGGCCTGGAAGTAAATTCAGAGGCGGGGTATTAAACCAGTATACTCCCCTTGAGGATCTGGGACCTTATCCATGATCCCTTAAAAATGGGAACTGGGGGTGACAAATTGGTTTCTGGCACCTAAAGAACCTCATTATGAATAGATAAAATGTCTATAAGGTGCATAGCGGTTCTCTCCGTTGTCATCCCCAGGCTCCTTAATATGGCCTAATACTGTAATGTCCTCTCAGTACTGACAATGAAGTTTCTCCTTCTCTGGAAACTATAGTTCTGATTAAATTACTTCTCCTCCCTCGTCTTGAGGGAAGAGGAGAAAGCTCCATGACCCGCCGAAAGTTCCATCACTTACCTATCTAACTAAAAAAACCTAGAATAATATTACCGTTTACCATTGAACTTTATTAGCTTTATTAACCATTAACTTTATTACCACTAGCTACCATTAGCATTGAGACGATACTACAATGTGGAATAAATGATAGTTGTTAGCATACATGTGAGCTATCAACTCAAGTTTTACAGAAGGAACTCTAAAAGCGCATTTCTAAATATAGCCTACATATGGTACATTACAAAATACCAGATGCGGCCATCAGCGATGACATAAATTTGACTGCCGATGGCCCCAATCAGCCACAATGCACTAGGATTGGGGGAGTTGTGTTGCTGTGTAATGTGTCTGTGTCTGTAGAATACAATCTGAATGCTAGCCACTAGATATCACTCATTTCTACACACTAAACCCTTTAAAATGTGATAATGTAAACATATGAATTGTATCTATAGGGTTCTAACTGTATGTGTTCATTTTTTTGCATACGATCCCAGACAGGGACAACCAGTTCCCCTGTCTGAACAAGGTTATTTACTTAACTGAATAACCTTGTTCAGACATTTTTCTCACAATTAACATTACCAGATGAGTATCATTCTCAACAACCTCCTCTTTTATCTTATTTTTTTTCCCTAAACTGATCAATTTATTATATTACTATCACTTTTTCATACAGTGTACATATATACATAAAGTACAACATAGTGAAATTAATCGTCTGCATTTGAACCATCCGAAAGGAGCAGTGTCCAAGCCCTGTGAAACGCGCACAAAGCATTTTGGGTTAAAGGGTCATGCTCAAGGTCCCTGTGACATGTAGACTGCATGGGCAGGGATCAACCTGCCCATCTTCTGACTGGGAGACGACTTACCTCCTGAGCTACTGCCATGCCAAGAGTCCCATCAATAGATAATAATCAATGTTTCTTCTTATGGGACCACCATCCACAATATCAGCAGATTGGAAGAATGCATACATGCCTTCAAAGTCAAAAGACCAGTGGGAACAGCAAGAGCCTGACTGGGTTCTGCAAAGCACTGCTTCACATTCATACATTACTCATGTCAGTGGATTGGATTGACAGGATAGTAAGAAGTTACTAAATGTCCTTTGCAGTTTACAGACACCATGCTCACAAATTGGACATTCTCTTTAAATTGTTGTCAAACAAGAGTCCTAACATATTATTCAAGAGTGTTTTTACATGGACATGATGTTGGGGTTAAAGTAAAAATAATGAGGGTCTCTGAAAACCATTCTGATCATAAAGGTAGGAGATGAGAGCGGTTGGAAAACCAGCACCACATACATTCTGCTTCAAAACAGATTTTCTTCACATGTAGGAAAAAAAGAGGAAAGTTTCTGAGTTGGTGAACGTCTCTTTATGGATGTACATCCGTGATTTATTTATAGAACAACGCCCAATTTGTTCCTATGTCTTCTAGCGTGTCTGTTGGTGCTCTTGTCCATGCATTTCCATCAGCACACTGTCCACATGTGTAGGCGTGTTAAGTCCCTGTATATTATTAACAGGGATCCAAAGGCGCAGGTCGATAAAGCCCCTGCCCACCAGTGTTCCCCTGAAGTCCTACACACCATCTTCCAGCTATGCCCTCCTATAGTCATCTATGGTAATCACTGGGATCACATCGCAGCACAAATCCTTAATCATGCTGGGGGCGGTACGGAGAAGCAAAGTACGCGGACAGTGAACCCCTGACCTTGCGGACTAACAACCTCTTTCATCTTCGAGTAAGAAGTGTGTTCTTTTTCACCCCCAAAAGTCTAATTTAGAACACATTTATAACGTCACAGCATCACTTAAAAGAGTGAGTTTCAGAGGACCAGGTGTTGATGATGATCATACCAGTGAAAGTTTCAAGCTTGTATAAATGCTGTTCTTTTTATGAGTTCTGACGATGGTGGTAGAGAATTTAGTTCAATGTGCATGTTTGGAGTGGTGCAAAATAAGTACATTTATTCAAGTACGAGGATTTCTATTCTCTGTGACTTCATACTTCTTCTTCATACATCTCTCAAGGACAGCAGGGGTTACCAGCTACTATTATGGTTACCATTAAGTATTAGAAAGATACATTTACAAAATGAAATGTATTCTTGAAGCTTAAACAAGTGCGTCCCCATCTTTTTTGTTTAAAACAGTGTCTAGTTGAGGCAACTCGTTAGCTCTCAATTGCTCAGATGGTTATTTTAATAACTTTCCAAGACCAAAAGCTGTACATCCAATATTTCACAAAAATTGTGAAATTATAATATATTATATATTATATAAATTTAACAATTGTAAAAATGTATGTGATAAAATGAGAGTGCATGGAACAAAATTCCACTTCACTGCTTGTTAATTTCACTGCCTTTTTGCCATTGTCTGTTTTGTTTCGTCGTTGTGTTTCAGACAAAGTGGATACTGCCCCCTTTGATGAGAAATAAGTATTAATTGAAAATAAATAATAGGCCAGTTTTTCATACAGGGCTGGAGCAGGTCACAGGCACACATGTACATGTGAACTACATGAAATAATACTGCTGCATAAAAATGCTACACGATCAAACTGTATGCATTTTTAAGAATTGGTTATACCAATCCTTGGGCAAATCATAAATATACTTGCAGTAAAAAAGCAAACAAAAAAAAAAAAACAAACACACAAAACTAGAGAAAAATCTCAAGGAGCGCAAACTTCCGCAAAGGCACAACAGTACCTGAGATTTAATCGACAACTTCAACCATCTCTCTGAGTATCTCTCAAATACTCGACAGCTGGTCGTCTCCTACGCCTTCCACTTCAGCGTTTCTGTTCAGCTCTCCAAGTCGCCAGCTTCACCCCCAAAGGAACATCAGAGGAATCAAAGGAACAAAGGCAACAATGGCCACATTGTGGCATCGAATTGCTCCACACACATACTCCACATAGATATTATTGTATCTTACTTTATTTTATTCTATTTTAATTATTTCAATTCTATTTTAAATGCATTAAGATAGGTAAAACAAGAAAGTTTGTTTGAGTTGTCGGTAGGTTAACAGGCTGGCAATAACAGACATTAATGGGGAAATCTGCATGAATTATTCGTAAACCTTTTGTACTCTTGTGCTTTGTTCCTTTGATGATTCATTCTTGAGAGGAAAAGTAAATGAAGAAACCATGTCCGTGTAAAAGTAGGTTAATAAGTAGGTTTTTGCCCCTGGCAGAGGTTTGCGCTCTCTGAAAGCTTTTTAGTTTTACGATATCTATAAAAAATTTTGTCTCTCTCTTCCCATGCGCCACAACGGCTCATTTTTAACTTATTCCTTCTTCTATTTCTAATTCTTCAACTTTTGTTTATTTGCAATGGTAGCCTGCTGGAAGTTCTGGTAATTGGTAAAAACGTCCAAACCATCCAAAAATGTGGTTTCACACTGTAAACAAATGGAATCTTTCAGGTCGAGCTGAACTGAGACCACCTCACCTCTTTTTTTTAGACCAACATCCAGCTGTTTAATCTGGATCTTGGCCTGTGGGAGGTTTAATACCTGATGTTTGTAGGTGTGAAAGCACCCTTACTGACCAAATGAGACTGTTGTATTCCAAATGACCACAGAGCAGTTGTGTGGTTAGTACTGGCCTGCATCAGAAGCATTTCATAGTGAGGAGTAAATAAACAAGAGCTAACTTAAAAAGTTAGCTTGTCAATCATCAGCAACACCCCAAACTCGTCAAAAATGATTCCCAGAAAAAAACCTTGAACGTCACGTTATCTGAATTACCTTTGGGGATTGGGTAAAGACAGAGAACATGGTAACTAGGTGGTCACCATGATACACATTGTAGTAATTACAATTTGCTTTCAGAAGTGAGGAAACTGATGGTCTCAAAATTTCATAGTAAGGCTGATCATTGACTTTAATTTGTTGAGCTTAAAAAGGTATTTCGAAATATGTTCAATCCAATCCAATTTTTGAAATATGGGAGAATCATATTTTTGAAAATAAAGTAAAGTTAAGCGATTAAAGTAAGTAAATGAGTCAATTTATTATAATCTACTGTGTATAAACCTGATATCTCATCAAATCAGTTTTTGTTATTTCCAAACAATCTAGTTTTATCCGAATATAATTAAAGGCACTGGTAGTAAACCTCTAGTTTGCTCATTATTGCTGGTGTACCTGCAGCCATATTGACATCTCGGCGAGACAAAGTTCTGCGCTGATGTAAACGGTAGGCTCAGTGAGACTTGTGATGTGTGATTGTGACTCTTTCATGACAAAAATACGTCATGTTTGATTTCCAACACACATATATGATGACAAAATAGGAAACTTAAACACAGAGTGGAATTCATTATATGCTACATTTTGGCAACAAATTGAGCGTGAATCTGCGAGCCCCCTCACACAGGAAAATGTGAAATGAAGGTGATTTTAAGCAATAACAGCTTCAAGCCCCTGATGTATGCAAAATAGAGAGATAGAAGATAATGAAAGATTAATGAGTAAATCTCTTCCCATGAATATTTGAGGAGGGGAAGTCTGTTTAATACATGATCATCCTGTGAAAAGCTTCCTGTATGTTCCACCGCCTCATTCGCCGATTCATAGAAGGATGCTTATTAGATTTTCAGGCGGATGGCATTTTCATTGCCCTACTCTCAAATGAGCCTCTTTCATAAATCATTTTATATCACTTTATATTTGGGTTTTATTCTGAGATGCGATATATGAAACAGGATGAAAGAATTGTCCCTCGACTTTGGAGATAGACAAAGGATGATAAATGATGTTTCAGATGGCATTCTTGCTCAGACGTTCATCATAGACTTATATATATATTGGTAATAAAAACTCACCTTAGTCATACACACTATTCACCTGTGATGAAAAGGGTTCAATCATTAATATGTCTTTTTCAACCATCCTCCTCTTCCCCTTTGCAGCAAACAAACGCAGAGCCATCATTTGGTCATTTGCATCCCAGATAACTTTCGGGGAATGGATTCCTTAGCTTGAGGGCTACACTTGACATACCATAGCTATGCAGCTCGTAACTCTTAACTACTTTTGTGACTGACACACGCAAAGAGCTCAATGGATTAGCTTCCATGAGATGTGTGTTCTTGGGGGCTACAGACGTGCCTGCACATGCTAAGAGTGGGATTACGGAGAGGCAGACAGGAGCCCTTCAGTCCGAGGGACGCCTGCCGGCCCATCTCCCTCCTCGAGTTGGTGACAAATGGAGAACAGTGCTAGCAGAGAGCACTCACATCTCCAACTCAATCACACTGAGTCAACACAGGAACTCAAACTGTCAATCAGACCCACCCATTTATGCAAACAAGCGGGCACGCATCAGGGTACACAGTCACTCTCACTGTTTTCACACAGGCCTTTATTCCTGGACCATTACCTTTGTTGTGTCTATGTGTCTGAATGTGTGTGTGTAATCCACGCTCCATTTCTGTATTGCTATTATGACAAAAAAAGAAAAAAACTGTGTTGGAGGATCAGCCATAATGGCCTGTAGCCACAATCTCTACCAAACCTAAGTGGCACCCTTCCAAAAAAATATGATTTATGAAGGAGTCACATTTTTCATTTTTACATCACATCCGTTTCGTTGTCAGAATGTTCAGATTATATCATTACCTAATAATGTATGTTGACGTATTCTATCCAAGCTGGTGGTTAGATTTGTCTCTGAAAGCGTTAGCAGGGTATTTCACCATGAAAAAATGTTTTTCTTTGTAACCTTCACGAGGGAAACCCAGAGCTGTAAGGTTGATGGATTGTTTTAATGAACATATTGCATAAATGCAATACCAGAGGGGGAAAATAACATTAAACGAAATATGATCTGCCTTGCAAATGCAGAGGGAAGACTCAGAAAAGACCCACAGTACATTCTCCAAAAATACCCGTCCATGCACCTGTATGGACACAATTATCCTCACGAATCTCACCGCAGTCTCTGACTCATTAATTATTCCTGTGTTCATTTTGATGATCAGAGCAGCGGGGAAAGCACAGGTAACAACAGATGTAAATGTGGCAGAGTTTTTACCCCATCTCTGCATGCCATCAAAGTGGTGGTCGGGACTTCCGATTCCCCTGTCTTCGTAGCGCTGCATGAATAATGCAGCAGTGCGGGGTTGCCTGCCTGACGGAAGGATAGAATAGCTGGGGGAGACCGTGGGAGACGTCACTACAAAAAAAATAGAAGAACTGCAGTAGCTAAATATAAGCTCTGCCAAAGTCCCAGTGGCTTCTTTAACTCAAAAACAAGGAGAGAAAGAGACAGAGAAACATAAACACAAAGTGTGTGTGGCAGTTTTTGTAGTTCAGGTACTGTTGGGCTTGTGTGCTAGCACATTGTTCTCCTGCAATGATCTACCTCATAATGGTGACAAAGATGTTGCCTTGACTACCAAAAAAACACTGGGTTATGTTTAGCATTTAGGTAAGTTATTAAAATATGCAAAATTGATTTGCTTTATGAGTGCATGTTATTTTTTTAATAGTATTTTTGAATATTAATTCTATTCAATGCAGTATGCGTTGTGGTAATTATTGGTTGGATACTTCAGTGTTGTGGCATCTAACTTTTTAGAAATTCCAGATGAAACATATCTGGAGTTTCATCTGTTTGGGAGTCTATCAACTTTTAAGAAATCGTATTATCCCAAAACAGACTTCTTAATAATCTCTCTCATAAGTCAATCTTTGCCACTGCCTGCATTCTTGGATTGTTCACCTTTTCTTCTTTGTGTGGTTGCGAATGCTCCCCTGTTGAATAAATCCTTCTGACACAGTGAATGCAGAACCAGGTTTGGCTCCTCCCCCTGCCACTCCTCCAATCAGGAAAAGGCTATTTAAGCCACTGATTCCTGTCTCCTTCCTTCCTTGCCATGTGCTTTAATTAGAGGAAGGTAAGATACAAGGTTGCCATTTTCCTACACTCTGCAAGAAGGAAAATTAACTGTTTTAACTTCCCTCTTAGAGTACCTGTCATCAGGGGAATTATTGCAGTAGGTTGTTGTCACATAACGTTGATCGGGCCTTAACATTGACCTTTGTTCTGGCTTCCCTGTTAGTATCACCTGCCTGTCTCTTCCTTGATTGGAAATTCTGCTACTATATCTAGGTACACTGTTTGCCATTCAGTTAGGTTAATCGACTATTTTTTATTCTCATGGGACCAACTGTCAGTTTGTCACTGGATTTGTTAAGTTGAGCTGATGGGGGAGGCTAGTCACACTGGGTGAGGTCCCTTCACTGTTTTCTGTGTTCAGGCACTGGGACGCACGTGTGGTTAACCCAAATTAGTGTGAATGTTTAGGTTTCTGTGTTTCCACGTGGTGAGTATATGGTAGCACACGCCTATGTAGCCTGCCAGCCCTTTGATTGGTCCCAAATAAGGATTTTCTCTTCCCACTTGAAAATAATTTCATATTTTTTATCTAATATATGCTTGGAGTTCCATATTTTATATATTTTTTTATCATATAGAGACTTATGTATTATAATTCTATAGTATATATAATAATTATTTTGTTCTTTACTTTATGATTGTACATTTGTTTAGCCTGTTTTATGTGCTTTAGGTAAATAAAATTTCCTTTATTGTGGAACATGACTCTGTCCTGTCAGCTTATGAACTTGTGTGCCTTGTTGGGTAATTGAAGTAATTGAGAACTAGTAATCCATTACCTCATCCATATTTCCTCTTGGTGAAATTCCACAGGTGGCATGTTGGTTCCCATTCGTACATTATCCAAAATTAAACCCCAACCCTCGTTTCACCACATTTGGTTTAAAAAGCATCCTCCAAATAATTTTGTAAATGCATTGGCATTATTTTATAATTAGTTTCAGAAATGAGGACCATCTCAAAAGCTGAGCCCACGTGTACGAAACCTAAAACTGCTGAGAACCAAACAAGGTTTTTCATTATTCTCGGCTTCAGATGTAATGATGTTATTCTTGCAAACGAGTGGCATTTCCCTTGACGGACATCCTCATCAGACTTCAGCTTCAGGGCATGATGGCATAACTTGTTATTAACTGTGCTTTCCCAGAGACAAGTCAATGAAAAACGTAAGAGATGCTCCTTAAAACGCCAGGAGCAAGTTGTACTCACTTAAGGGGCATCAGTGTGAGGGTCTGTTAGTCACTCTGTTATCGGCAGAGATGTGAGGATTTTTCAGACAAGAGTATTGACAGCACAGCTGGTAACACCTGACCTGCAGGTTTGTCAGGACTAACAGTGATTCGGACTGAAGAACATCTGTGCGTCCCTGCTGATAATGCATGTGTGGTCCACTAAGAATATAGGAGTGGTTAAGATAATCAGAATATGCTGAAAACTCATTGCGCAGTAAAGTGACTATGAGCATCATGTAAATAAAACCAGAAGTTCAAGCAGGTAACATTAAAACTATAATTCTAAAAATATCAGATATTTTCTAAATCAACATTTACTCTGACAGTTTTTTTAAATTATACACCTGAATCAAAATAAAATGGACAGCAGCTGCTCCACAAGAGTTACTAGTTTAAATACATTTCTCAGTTTGATAGTCATAGCATCAGTTTTATATTTGAAATAGCTTTTAAGTATCTCAGCTCTTTAATGGCTTCAGTAACATAGTAGCACAAACTTCATCAACCAATCATTTCTAAAGCCCAAGTGAAGCAGAAGCTGAACCAAAACTGCTGAGGATCAGCAAGTGATGCCACACCCTTATATATGGAGATGCACAGCATGCGTAAGACTGACGTATGTCAGTGACCTCGCAAACTGCTCCTAGGGTGAAGTTTCTCCTGCAGTGAACACAGGGCAGGCACAGAATCTCTTGCATAGCATTTTGGGTTGAGTCACTGAATTCTGAGTTCTCTCTCACAAACACAACACGGGTTTATATGATTTAAATTGACCTTTTCTCCGAACCCACACAGTGGTGGTTTAGATGAACTACCCCTTCCTGAGGTTACTGTGCAATGGGTGTTAGATTACAACACTCCAAAAAAAGGTGAAAAATGTATTTCCATTCAGTGAGACCAGCTCCTTCAGATTCAGATCATTCTGCAGCTGATTCCAGGTAAAGGGAGCAGCAAACTGAAATTACTTTTTTTTTGAGACTAGAAAACACTTTCCAGACAGATGGTGGGAATAAGGCCTTGAGTTGAAGACTGGAACTTGCCCTGGGTTTTCAATTGATGTAGGTCATGAGATAAGGAGGAAGCAGAACCAGAATAGCCTTATGAATAATAGCATGCCAGTAGTTCAGTCTGCAAGTGGCAGTCCATCTAACCCGGGCAAACCACATGCAGGGGTCAGGGCTTTAAAATAAATCTTAAAGCCCCATGGTAGACAGTGTCCAATGTGTGCAACCATTGAGATGATGCATGCAAGTACAAAACATCACTTTAATCCAGTCATCAGCACAAACAAATAACAACTGTGGGTTTACAGTCTTTGCCTCTTTGCTCTCCCTTTCTTGCTTTTAAATATTAAATTACTCATTTGTCTAAAAACAGACATTATTTGCATGTTTTTGTTGTAGAATCGAATTCAAAATCCTTCTGCCTACTTACAAAGCCTTTAAAGGTCAGGCACCAACGTATCTGAAGGAGCTCATAGTTCCATATTGTCCAATCAGAACTCTGAGCTCCCAGCATGTAAGGTTACTTGTAGTTCCTAGAGTCTCCAGAAGTAGAATGGGAGCCAGAGCTTTCAGCTATCAGGCTCCTCTCCTGTGGAACCATCTTCCAATCTTGGTTCGGGGGGCAGAGACCCTCTCTGCATTTAAAAGTAGGCTTAAAACTTTCCTTTATGATAAAGTTTATAATCAAGACTGGCATAAGCTAGCGCTTAGCTATGCTGCTATAGGTTTAGACTGCTAGGGGATCTCCCATGATGCACTGAGCTTTTCTCTGTTCCTCTCTCACTGTCCCTCTTTATACATCCCTCTCACTTTAATGCATGTTAAATGGATTAATGCATGTTAAATGAATTAATGCATTTTAATGGATTAAATGCATGTTACTAACTTGACTTCTTCCCTGGAGTCTTCCTCGCCCTTTAAGGTCACATGGTTGGTGATTTTATCTGCTGCTGTGGACCTGCTCGATGTCCAATGATCACAAGATGTTCATGATGATTATTGTTGTTGTTATCATTATTATTATTATTGTATAGTATTTCCCCATAAGCTATCACTATATGTTACATTAATATTAATGTTATTATCAACCCGATCGGATCCCTGCTGCTGCCGCGGCCCGACCATGGAGCGGTTGGAGAATGTGGATTATAGCTGGTATCTTTGCTGCTTTTCCCCGTCTGTATCTCTCCTCACCTGTGTCTCTCTCTTTCTCGCTCTCACTCTCTTTTTTTTTTTCAATCCCGACCGGTCATGGCAGTAGGCCGTCCACCCTGAGTCTTGGATCTGCTCGAGGTTTCTGCCCGTTAAAGGGACGTTTTTTCTCGCCGTTGTCGCCAAGTGCTTGCTGAAGGAGGAATTTGTTGGGTCCTGTAGATAATTAAATAAAGATTTTGGTCTAGACCTGCTCTTTCTGGAAAGCACCTTGAGACAACTGTTGTTGTGAATTGGCGCAATATAAATAAAGATTGATTGATTGTTGCCAAAATACCATTATGTGAGGGTAGTGACACTGACTAAAATTACCATATTACACTATACATGCCCAGGTACTTTCCTGCTACAACAACCTCTGGCACTAATATACATGACTGTTAACTCACTTTATGTTGTTTTAGGCAATCAGACACTGGACATTATTCAAGCTTGCTGTTAGGGCGATTATTTTTGATGGCCAGTATGTGATCTCTGAAAGGGCATGTTAGATTGGCAACCTCAACCAACGACCTCTTCTGGACCCATGTCCTTGACCAGCATTTTCCCTGGAATATATGCAAGGTAGAATTGAAAATAAATAAATAAAACTAACAGACAACAAGCTGTTTTTGAGCCATTAATACCAAAGTTCAGTTGAAGCCAGCGTTAAATAATTTTATGTTAATTTGTTTCTATCGACATTTCTTCATATTCATTAGTTTTCAGTTAATGTTTTTACTTTATGTTGTCTCACCTATAGACAGATACAGGATGCAACCTTACATCATAACTTATGAGATAATGTTTTTTTCTCACCCGGGTAGTGTTTCAGTCAATACCTATGTGCAGCATCTACAACCATCAGCTGTGCAGCAACTGGCTGCTATACTAAAAGTACAAAGACGAGATCATGAAGACTGGAATCACTTTCAACATATCTGAATAGGGAAAAGGGGAAATATATCTGACTAGTCAACTAAAACTACAAAAACTTAGTGAATTAGGTAACACTAATGTTAAAAATTATTTCTGATTATTGCCCTCAAAAGCATTGTTCTGTAAAGTGAAAAAAAAAAAATTACAACCAGCTAGCATGTTAGCTATACTAAGTTACAGTTCAAAGGTAACATTTACTTACGATACCTTATGTATGACTTTAACACATACAGTCATACATATGTGTTATGTATGTATGAGGTTATGTATGTATCACCTCAGCTCCCGGGTGCTTCAAAGGGGCTGGACAATGCTCCCTCAGGGATGGGGTAAATGCAGAAATTTATTTCACAACATTGTACTGTATGTATGTACTGTATTGTGTAAAGTGATGAATAAAGAAAGATTGTTATTATTATTAAGAAGGCAATGATTTGACTTATAGATCTAGATTTATCTCTCTCTATATATATATATATTTATATTGCTATTGATATAGATATACATATCTATCTAAATTTATTGATATAGATATATATATCTATATATATATATATGTATATAGATATGTATATGTATATGTATATATATATATGTATATATATATATGTATATACATATATATATATATACATATATATATATATATATATACATACATATATATATATATATACATATATATATATATATATATATATATATAGTATACATATATATATATAGTATACATATATATATATATGTATATGTATATATATGTATATGTATATACATGTATATGACTACGTATATATGTATATGTATATATATGTATACATATATAGATATATGTATATGTATATGTGTATGTGTATGTATATGTATATGTATATATAGATATGTATATATATCTATATCTATATCGATATAGATATATATATAATAGAACTGGACTCTGTAAAACAGACATGAGGGAAGGCAAGTCGGTCTACTTAATTTTTGGTAAAAAAAAGGAAAATAAACCAACTGATTCAACAAATAAATTGAATGTATTTTATATGGGTTACTCAAAACAAAAATCTGTAAACTAGCACTGTGGACACTGCAGCAAATATCAGTTGAGTTTATTTCCCTCATGTTTTCTCCATTGCCTTGTTGGTTACCATGAATAAGTCTCATCTTAGAGTTCAGTACCCTGGCAGACCTACACAAATACCATCTGTATCAGGTTTAAAATATAAAATTGCATGAATGCCTCACTCCTGTTGAGGCTATTCGCGATCTTCCTGTTTCACTGACAGTGAAATCAGGTGATTTAAACTTAAAATCCATTCTGCACCTGGTCGACATAAAACCCCATCATGATTGTACAATTAGGCCAATTCATATAAAATGTCCTAAAGCAGTTAATCATGTTCCTTTAGACACTGACAAACATATCACACACACTGTATGAGGAGAACTACGGCTAAAACTACACACACACACACACACACATACACACACACACAACAAACACATAATGTGGCCAATCACCTTGATTTGTTATACAATAAATTATTGGAAAAATAATTTGGCAGATTGTTTATTTCGATAAAAGAAAGTTTTCTTTGAAAGGACCCATGAATAGCAGTGTGCCCCTCTTTCATCCGTCGTACACTCCACAAAGTGTGATTGTGTTGTGTGCATCCATTTGGAAGATCTAAGACCTGGGTGAGAAAACCTCTCACCCCTCCTTCTCTCGCACAACCCCAAAGCATCTGGTATCATCATGACAATCAGACAGATTACAGAGCACAAGAAAAAACACTCTCCCTTTGGAACAACACCAAACATTTGAAATGCATGAGACGAGCGCGCTGCAAAAGAAATGCACTGAAAGGTCAATCCAAGTGTCACAAATCCACATTTTGCCGAGCTGAAATACCGTCAGGTGCTTTAATTGGAATATGGAAGAACTTTATGAAACTAAGTGCAAATATAGCAGTAATGAGAGAGTGTCTGTGCGTGGTGAGCGACCTTTCTCAGTGTTTATTTCCACGCAGTAAAAGAAAGCTCATTATTGCATGTGCGCACTCTTACTTTAAATATAACAGGTCGGATTTAAATACTAGAATTTACAGCTTTGAATTTATTTGACATCATTTTTTTTAATAAAATGTGTCTCCTGCCTTCTATTGACTGACAAATACATCTCTATTGACTGATGAGTCATTATTGGATCTCACTGCAATGTGGTTGGGTCTTTTAGCTAAATTAAGCCTTACCACACAAAGGGACCCATAGTGGATCTTAGTCTAGTCCTATTACTTATGGTGATACTGACATACTTATAAATAATAGTGAGACATGCTCCATTACCATGGCAGCTATGATCAACCATACAGAACTAGAGGTTATAATAAAAATATCATATACTGTATCGAGGACACCATAAATAGGTGCACACAGGTTATTCAGTTGGGCTGACAATAAAGTACGTGATCTTTGCAAGTTTGAGTTACCAATCTATTAATGGCATCAATAAATAGTACCACTTTACAACAAGACTATAAAAATGTTTTTTTAATGGACTATAATTAGGTTCTCAACACTTTTAAGTCATTAATAAGCAGTTAGACACTCATTAGATTCAAAGTGCAAAAATGAACCATTGCTCACCATTTATCTCAACTGCTAAACCTCGGATCAATCACATTATTTACTTTGTCTCCTCCATCATCCAACATCCTTGGTGTCTGTCCATCTTGATGTAGTTCGGTATCACATTCTATCATCTATCAATGAATTGCTCACATTCCTAACTGACAAATGGTAGCCTCATTATTTTTATTGAGTGTTATGAACATAACAATTCATTAATTATTTAGATATGTTGCTGAAAAGGAGCCTTGATGTCAAGTCTAAGGTCGTGTTCACACACACTACCACAATACCAGACTTCATTGGACCGCAAATATGAACATCTGGTCAGATAGTGTGTTTTAAATAATCTAATAAAAAAGTTCCCATACATCCAGTCGATCCATTCCATCCATTCCATCCATTCCATTTCATCCATCCAGCCATCAGCCCATCCGTCCATCAGCCCATGCGTCCATCTGTCCATCAGCCCATCCCCCCTTCAGGCTAACCCATCCCAATTTTATCAGGGAATTTGCGGTGGCTTATATTTACTTTATGAATTACAGACATGCACATTCAAACGTAATGAATCATTCACACATAACTACGATCACAGACGTTTTTTGTAATTATTACAAATTACCACAGCCCCCAAGGTGGAACTAGTCTTGTGTGAATACTTGTACAGATTAAGACCAAGGCTGAGGCCAATTCTTTCCAAGACTCTCCAAAGGCATGGTACTGAACCCGGTCAATCGCCATTCCCTGGTCTACAGAAACCAGACCAACATCAAAGCCCAATGAGCCAGAGACTTCCTAAACATCCCGAACTAGTGACTTATTGTCAGTAATGGACCTGCAGGCACACAGTAGGTTTGGGTCAAGTTATGGCAATAGAGTCAAAACTGCTCTAGTACTGCTATGGGGCAAGGACAGCGCCTTTAAGCTTTCTGTTAAAACATCCTCACACAGCTAAGATCAGAAAGATTTAAGAAATCCTTTATTGATCACAAACAACCATACACAGTACAACATAGTGGAATTCTTTCTCTGCATTTGACCCATCCCTGAGGGAGCAGTGGGCAGCCCTTTGAAGCGCCGTTGAGGTAGGGTTTCAGGATCTTGCTTAAGCACCCTACGACAAGTACAGTCAGGCGGGACTCGAGCCGGGTACTTTGTGATCTGTTTAATTGGGAGACGGCCGCTCTACCTACTGAGCTACAGCCCCCCCGACCAGTCATACACACACATACACAAACCTAGAAGGTGAGTCCATCAGCTCTGCGATCTGAAATGTGAGACTAGCCCAGCGCACCTTGTTCTTTTAGAGCCCAGTAGGTGAGCCAGGAAGGCTTTTTTGGGATTTGATGTCTTCAATACAGCCTTGGTTTTCCTTGTTGGATTCTGCAGAACTTTTCAATTCCACTATTTCAATCTCTAGATCCCATATTGATGAAGTGAGGTCTTGAGAGACATTGACTGTGTACTATCGATAAAGCTGCTTGAGTTCCACTTTCCCACGATCTCACCACTGCCTTAGTGATGTGTAATTTTTTTTTTTGTCTGTTTTCAAAGCCTTCCAAAAAAAAAAAGTTTTTTCTAAAATGTATATCTAAAACCCAAGCAGTGTTTAAGTGCCAGTTGTGTTTAACATTTGCAATTAAACTTTACAAGACACCACGGGGTGATCTGAGACCCTAAAGGCAGTATCGTGCATCTTTTAAAAACACTAAAAATAACGTTTAAAACAGTAAAACTGTTTTTATCTGGCCATAAAAAGAAAATATTCCCTATTTTGGGCCCAGGTGTACTGTTTTTGTTTCCCAGACATTTCTCTCCATTGCTACAACCCTGTGAAGTGCCTGGGAATGAAACAAACTAACAATCAAGCAAGGATGATGTAAAACAAAGTACTGCTGTTTATTGCAGCCAGAGAATGAGACAAAAGAACAGATTAAAAGAAAAGAGGCGGGGAGCCGGCCATTCTCCACAGTACTGTTGGTGACGCCCAAATTATAAATAATCCAGAAATGAAAAACATCCTTCTAACTAAATATCAAAGGAAAACTAACACCATCAGTTAGGCTCAGTGTTTCATACCAGCTGTTTCATCACACATTTAAAGCAGCACAAGAGTTCCATGGGATTTCTGTCCACCTGATCATTCTCTGCAATTCTGCGAAATTAAAATATCCTAAAAATAACTAACTACTCTGAGATCTTTCAAAAGCCGAACTCCATCAGGCCCAGTGTTAGGAGCATATATATTTATAAAAAACAATGGTCTGCCTTTCATTATTTCCTCCACCACAGGAGACTTTCACAGGAAATCTCTGGTAAACAGGAAGACCACTCTTCCACTGGTTCTGTTGAAATAGTTTAAAACCACGTCTCCAACCCATTCTCTAATCCCCTCAGTCTCATTTGAAGTATCGCTGTGCGTCCCTGAACCAACGTTACATTAATTCTTTTCAGCTTCATTAATTCAAATAAAGTTCTTTATCTCTGAAATCACTCATTATCAGTGATGTGAGCAAAAACCCATCAGATATAACAGACAGGAGACAGACTGCCTTACACTGCTTTTCAAAACTCACCACAATTTATGTCTTTTTCTGATTTTACGGACCATTTTTTTCAATCTGTACATTACTTGATTTGTACATTTGTCCCTTTCCCTTGCTGCTCATCTGGGTTCTGGCAGACTTTAGCAACAATTTTTTTCAGGCACTTATATTTAGATTTTTGTTTTACTTTTGATCTGTTGAACATAATACATTTATCCCTGTTTCTGTCCTGTTTAAGCATACAATCGTGAGGCTAAAACATATTTTTTCTCTTCCTCCCGCTCCTCCCCCTCCATGCTGACCTCGGACTTAGGCTTCTTTTCCTCCTGCTGTTTCTCACTAATGTTTGTCATGGCTTCTTATTTGGCCTTGGGGCCTTGGACTGTTACTCTTCAAAACAGTGTTTTTTATGTCATTCTCCTCCACCATCACCTCCTCATCGCAGCCCTGTGTCCTCTGCTGCTGCTGCTCTATCATTGGTATAATCATAGAGCAAATGTGCACTGATAGAGCAGAGCTCAGCTGCTCTATCACAAGAAACTTTTTTAGGGACACAAGGGACTATATGGGCTTGATTACCACAACCCTGAAGTCACAAAATGGTATAGTGAAACTAATTTACTGTCAATTTACTGTGAAGAATAGGTTCAGTTACTCTTCATTTTTACCAAGGATCATTTGAACCTACCATCTGTGTGAAACGACAGCAGTGATTTACTTCCAGACGAGAGTTTCCTGATTATCTTGACAGTTCCTTCAAAAACACTTCATCACTGAGACAGGGGACAGATGGATATGGTGACTCTTTTTGCAGGTGTCGTGAGAGGAGACACCAATAGCATTTCATTCACCACAATGCCCATCTCATTTACTCTGTTTACCAGTTGTCCTTCCTGAGAGTACTTTGGTCGGTACAAACCACTGCAGACCCTTGACACCCAAAAATGCCTGAAATTTTTTGACATATCAGCCACTATTTGGCACTTGTCAAATCCCTTCTGATCCTCATGCTCTTTTTCCTGCTTCAAACATAAACTTTGAGGACAAAATTTTCACTTATTGGTTAATTATTAATTAATTATCCCACTCACAGACAGGCGCCATTATAATTAATTAATGAGTGTTAATTACTTCACATGTCGGCCTATCACAGTGAGGAAAACATCTCTATTTAAATAGTATAACACAACTGATAGTAGTGTATAGAAGTCAAATTAAAACTGTATTTAATAAAGCATGCAACCCTGTTCTTTATCTTCACAATACACTTGCAAGAAAGTGTAAAAGTACAGAGTCGAGTTAATGACAAATAATGAACTACAACTGATTTGTTAAAGTTATATGATAAATCGGTTCTAATTATTTAAAACAGCTTATTGATGATTTATAAAGTGATAACCTAAACAATAATCTAATTATAAAACATTTATACATCCTTTGTAAGCGGAGTCTTATTTTAATAGTGGTACCTAATAGAAATAGTCACTGATGCTGCACTTGTTTGCGTCATCTTGATAAAGATGGTCAATTAATGTTAGAATACATAGGTTGTTGTGGGAATTACTCTTTCAGTATTCACCTTGCCCTGTCAGCTGAAAACCTCATAGGGGAAACAATTAGTGTATAAATCAACCACCGGATTACTTCTTGGCCCCTCCTCCTCTCACATGGCTCTTCATTAGAATTGAATTCCAGTATCTACAAGTTATGTTCATTCATCTCTGTGTATATATGCTTGGTTATGAAGGATGTTACTCCAGTGTACCAAAGGTGTAATAACACACAACAGTTAGGATGTACTGTATTATATTCCTGTACAACTGAGTATTGCTCTGAGGCCGGAAGATAAGAATGTTGGCCAATAAACTGGGACACAAAGGCTATGAGTAATCCCTGATCAACAACAGCACGTTGCTTTGGGTCATGTTCAGACCCATAAGAGGGGGGAATAACAATACAAATAGCTTTTCGTAGCTTTCCAGAGTGTAACCACTCTGGAAAGCTACGAAAAGGTAGGAGTCATTTTTTGAATTCCAGACAAGCCCGAAGTAAGAGATTTCAAGCTAATACTCAGTCAGTGGATTATGATGTTGTGTGATATAAAGCACATTGAGCTTCTGAGCTAAATGTGAAACAAAGAATATGCTGGGCAGCTGAGGAAGAAGGTGGCGTTCAGCTTCATATCTATTTATACAGCTCTTAATCTTACATCTTAACATTGCCAATGTATGTTGACAATTTTTCTCTGTCTTTCAGCAACTCTGTGCAATATGGACAAACCATTTACTGTTGAGTTCAAGCTCCAAACCCAGTCTAAGAATCCAAAGGGTATAAATTGTCTATCTCATAACTTCTTTCAAAAAGGCTAGTTTTCTTGACCTACTATACACCTCTACATTAGCCATTAATAAGACATAAATATAGTGTCTTCACTTTAGATTTGGCAGCTTTATTGTTTAAATTCAGTTTTAAACAATTCATTTGAGTTTCATCCCAGTATACTGACTCTCTTAACGACGCAAAGCGAAACAAAGAAACAAAATGCATTTTTTCAAAATGCATCTTTTTTCTCTGTTTGTTTTGTGCAAACAAATGTGAAATGTGAATGTGTCAATGTGAAGGCCAGAGCCTCTGCCCTTCTGACCATAACCGTAGGACGAAATAAATGTTCCCAACAATTCACAGGAACCTACAGCAAGGCGAAATTTAACGCATTTAATTTTGTAGTCTGCTGGTCTCCTAAAAGTGCTTTGCAACAAGAGCCATTATTCACCCATTTACACAAATATTCATATTGTGATGTCAGAGACTGCCGTGGAAGGTACCACCTGCTCATCAGGATCTGTAACCATTCACGGAATCATGCACGCACCAATGGAAAAGCCATTCGGAGCAACTTGGGCCTCAGTCATGGTCAAGTAGATCGAGGTGTGGAAATAGGTAATGAAGCACAACGCTGGGAATCGAACCACTGACCTTTAGATAAGTGGACGACAGAACTACCTCCTGAGCCACCGTCGTCCAAACAGCGGTTGTTTGTTTTCAAACAGGGCGAGGGACCCCCCCCCAGTCAGGATTTAAAGGCCTCCGTGGAAATGTCCTCCAAAGGCCATTTCCAGGGTTATCTGTTTTATTACATCTCAATTCAATATTTGTATATTCATATTTCATAACATCTTGATCTTGGGTGCAGTGGAAAGGCCCTCCAGTTAAATTTGTTACAGTTCGTTTGACTTGTTCAGTGCACACTTAACTTTTATGAGAGCGTGTGCCCACTGCAGACACGAGAGAGAGGAGAATGAGAGAGGGAAAGAAAAGAAGACAATTGTGAATCCAGCTGTCACATGTGCAGGCAGACGTGTGGTGTTTTCCCCCCCTAACATCCATACATGATGACTCCCATGTTAACTCTCACCTGCAGGCAATCCCTGAGCTTCTCTTCATTTCCACAGCCATCTCTCACCCTTATGTGCACCGCTCCTTTTATTGTAGCTTCTCAATTATTCAGTAGCGCCAGCTCGATCCATATGTGCATGTGTGTTCGTGTGCATCTATACTTGCATGCAATCAGTGCTTTTGTTTATGAGTGGTGTGAGAACATGCAATATGTGTGAGATGTCAGACAAGGTATGACAGAGACATTGAGAAATTGAATGGTGAGGGTACACCAAGTATGAGAATCTCCCGTTGACCATTCTGGCCTCTGTGAACTGAAACACACCACAACAATGAAACCATTACATCCCGCTTCTTTTTCTGCATCTTCCTCAGGTTAACAGACAACTGACAGATAGGTGGGAAGAAAAAAGATCATAAAGCACTCACAGCTGGCTTAAAGGTTACAGAGTTATATGAACAGGTTGCCAGTTTGAATTTGGATAGGAATATCTTACAAGAAAAAGTGAAGGAGGAATGCTTTTTTTCTCCCTCTGAGTTTCTCCGTGCCTAAGGAAAGATGTTTAGCTTTTAGATGAGCTGGTTCTGCATAATGTTGCCTGACTGACATCTGCAGGAGAATAAGTATTCAGTTTAATCTTTACTTTCACAAAAGTATTTGGACCATAATGTACAAGTACTCAAGTACACTACATTCAAATTTTGCTTAATAGCACGTATTTTAGGCAGGATTCATCAGAGAAGATTGTGTAGAAGAGATTACTATCTACTCAATATTATTATTAATGATGCATTGACTTGTGGTCAGAATTTAAAGAGAAATTTTGCACAACTAAATACAACACTGGGAATATTGCAGTCAGAATTTGGATACATTCCAATTTGGATCAATTCTACACAAATAAATAAAGCAAATAAATGTTTGCCTCTGAAATCTGGGGGGACAGCAGAAAATAGATACAAATAACTAAAAGATGTACGGGTCAACTTGCATCATTATTTGAGCAATTTGGGGACAGTGAAAAATAAGAACTTGACTCCGAGAAGGAACCAAAACAATACAGGCAACTCAAGAATCAGTCTTTGTCAATGCCAATTCCTCCGTGTTTTTCTATTCTTAGGAAATCTTGATTCCGTGTGTTTGGAAGAGCTTCATTGTCATATTGATTACCCCTACCATGGAGGTTATGGTTTGTAAGCATTTGTTTGACTTTTTAGAAGGATAACTCAAACGGTTATGCACAGATTGTGTTGAACTTTTATGGAGAGGTGGGATACGATTCAAGGAACAACATATTAGTATCATTGATGGCAATCTAGATCAACGTCGGGATCCTCAAGTGTTCCAGTATTCTTTTTTTGGGATCGTTATAATGGGAGGACTGCTTTTGGGTGCAATCCCATAAGTGAGAAACTGAGTATCCTTGATAGAACTTTACACTCTCTTAGTGCTTTCTAGTTCATCATCATGCTGCAGAAGCACATTGTTGCTCAGAGAAATTCCCCATTTGCTATCATCTATCATCTCAGACTAATTATGTTTATGAAACCAGTACAAGATCATTTTAAATGGAGACATGAACAAAAACATCTACATGAATATTTTTCCATTTTCAAATACAGTCCATGATGCAGATCCCACAAAGGACACAGGTGGTGGACACTAATCTGAATGTTCAGTTTTATTCTTTTATTTTCTGCAAAATTATTAAATAAATTATTTAGTCACTCAGTTCTATTTTTGGGCCAAATGCTCCATCTTTAAATATGCATGCTGTAGCTATGAAGAATTTGATGTCTCTTCATATAGAGGGGCAGAATCATATAATAGAAGGCTACACAAGGCAACACAGTAAATAGTTCTAAACAAGAATGAGGTCTGTGTGTCGCGGTCCTGGTTTATTTTTTTAAATGTCTTGTTTAACTCGTGAACCAGTTGGGCTGCACAGATGTGTTATATTTGGAGGTTAAACACAAAAGTACGTGGGGTGATTGCAGTATATTCAGAAATACTCTATTTCTCTACTTTTCTATAAAAAAGGAAGCAGAGCCCAATGGCTGTCTAGGCAGCTTCTAAATATTGGCAAATTACGCTTTTTTTTAATAAAATTAAAGGAAACTCAAACAAACAACATCACATGATTATTTCCATATTGTAAGTGTTTTACTTTTTTTTTTTCTGTTCTCATTAAAGTCCAATCTCTATGAATCCACAAATATATATGTTACTATATTAGAAATGATTATGTTGAAAAATGTATTCAATCCACGCAGTATATATGACGGCTTTCATGTTCTTACATATGCAGTTCCCTGCTGGTGTAAAAAGTCAATTTACCCTGAAAATCAATTGCATATTGAGGTGTCGTTTGCTTTTTTGTTTAACAGTCAGTTACTTTCATTTATAATGTTTTTAATATTTCCAGCTGAAGCCATGTTTAGATTTGTTAATATGATATTATTTTCATGATGATGTGAAGAACCAAGGCATCCTTCCACGATGAAAGCTGTTTCATGTAGAGAACAACTTGTCTGTGATGTTATTTTTGTTCTACAAGAGAGGGTTGTCATGCTATTTCTTAGCAATCCATGAAGAAAATTTCCCCAAGGCCTATTTTCTTTGGCAGTACATTCACACAACATGGGAACGTATCTGCCGTCTAAGTTATGCAGATTAAAGTTATACCAGCAGTAAATGATTGATTTTACGATCACGTGAGATAGTTAGTATTTGCAGTAGGCAGCAAATCACAGAAATGGCGGATCTGTCAAAAAAAAAGGGATAAACCTGCATTTAGAGGTACATATAGTTTAAAATAACATTCAAACCATAGTTTTGACATCAGCTCTCAATGATTTGGTAAGAGATGTTTTTATTTAAAATAACCACAGCAATGAGCGTTTAGCACCACCTATAATGCTAAACAAACTTTCATTTTGTAGAAGTTACCTCAGCTCCATTTATGAGATTATTGGTAATTTGCATCCATATGCACATATGCATTATTGATATGAATAAAAAAAATCTAAATTGTTGGAAAATAAATAAATATTAATTTGATAAGAGAAATATAGTTCAGGATTCAGTGAGGGACATCATGTTTTGCATATGATCAAGGATAGTTCTTACTGGGATTGACCACAGTGCTCTTCTTAGGCCCTTGAAGATTGAATCCGAAGCACTGGACTTCATTTTCGCAGGTGTTTAACCTCAAGTAAGGTGTTTGATACATATGGAGGCTTTAGGTTACAAAATATAGCCAACCACTCATCAGTAATGTGGGCGAATAGGGGTGGTTTTTGTCAATAGGGACAACTTGTTCTTTACTTCTTTATTATCGTCTGGGTCATCATGTGAGTCGTTAGCATAACGCAATACAAGATGTGATGGTGAAACTGTCTGGAGAGACATGTTGACACAATTGTATGTGGATGATAGGTGGCGCCGTTGACCACCACCCCTGTTTAGCAAAAGGCCGTCCTAGTTCGATATAGATGGCTTCCCTTCACTCCTTTTTCAAACCATCTTCTCTGTCCAAAATATGGACATTGTTATCTTCTATTGAGCGTTCCATGTCCTTGAGATGCAGATGGATTGCAGATTCCTGTCCTGATCAGCAGGATCTTCTGGGTTAGGCCATGTTTCTTTTGGAGTGCTTGTTGAGTCTTCCCTATAAAAAAAAACATGCAATACATCCTTTCATAAGTCATGTTCTACCCTTCCTGCTATAATGCAGGGTATAATTTAGCCAGTTCTGTTAAGTCCACATCTTCAACCTTACTTTCTCTGTCGACCTTAACAGAGAAACACACCGAAGATGAATGGAAGAGTTGTTGCTACAGGTTATCAACTTTGAATTTAGCTGTGACAAAGTATGGAAACTAATAGTGCATCAGAGTTAGACAAAGAGTTTAGAGAAAGACTGAGAGCAGCACCAAAGCGATGCAACAAGTCTGGCTTTATGTTTTAAGACTCAGCACAGACATAAATCACACAAACTATATGTACTGTGGAAAGCAATGGAGCATGCCTCACTTCAGGAAAAATAAACCAAAAAGTAAATAAACTTGTTCGATGGCCAGACAAAATAATTTCAGTCTTTCAAACCACATACATCAAGACTCAGTCTTGCCAGTATGCCAGTGCAAATTGGGTTTCAGTATCTTTCTGAAGGACCCTATGACATCTAGACGGTTGGGGTAGTCTAGGGATGATCTTCCAACTGGGGGACCACCATTCTACCTCCTTAGCTACAGCCAACCGCAAGCATGTTAACATTGTTAAGTGTACTACATATAACCGATTGGTATACTCAACACGGCCCAAAGGTTGAGTGTGCAATGATGGACACTAGTCACCCTCGATGACCAGATTCAAAAGCCTGCTTAGAATCAAAATATCTAAATCTTGTGAATTGTGTTTGCTAAGCTAAAAGCAGAGGTTGCGTTGAATTGATTATTTCATAAAGGAAAAAACTAAAAATTTGCCTTCTTAGAGATAAATGGGCTTTTATTTAAATATATTTTTGATAAGTTAATGGGCAATTTTTTTTGGTGCTAGGGTAACATTGTTAAATCTGTTGTGGTTATATTAGCTAACATTTAAGCTCAACACTCAGATAGCCACTTTCCATCTGAAGGTGCTTACCAATTGAATAAATCCCACACATTGTGGTTCACGGAGCATGGAACCTTTAATATGTAACCAGAACTACATTACATAAGAGAATACAGAGGTGTTACGGATGCATTTTTCTTCTTTTTACAACATGAACATAGCAGAGATGCAAAGTCAGTGTATCTTTGGATATGGCAGACTGGATACTGCCATCTTGTATGACTACTGATAGTTAGATATGATCATTTATTAAATTATTAATTTATATTTATTTGTCCAATTATATTGTTGAGATTGTGTTAAGTGTGCATAGTATAAACATAAGTCTAGCTGTTCCTGGGTCTTTGGACCACTTCCTCCTTTTCAGTAATGCCATTATGATATTATAATTTCTTATACTTCAAGCTAAAATTAAATTTTTTTTGGTTACTGCAAACAGGGGGTTAGCTCTATGGGATATCGGTACCACATTTAAGGCACTGCAACGGTATCCGTCCAAAATTAAGGGTAACCAATCGTAGTTATCACACTCTTTGTCAGCATAATGATCTGAAACTATTTCAGAATGCATCACAAAGACAGGAAGCGCCTCCTCATGATTCTAAAGGTATGGAATGCTGAGGGCTTATGAGTCAACCACAAGTCCATCTGAAATGCCTGACTGGGTTTCTTCGCTCCCTATCCAGAGGCTCCATCTGTGGGCCCCATGGACCAGCTGTTGGCCTCTCTCACGCTCCTTCAGCCCAAGCTGTTCAGACACAGAGTTCCAGTCATAATCCATCCCGTGCTACCTTAGCCAGACAGCTCTCTCCTCTGAGATTCCACCTCTTTCCTTGTATGCCTGAGTGCTCACATGCATGGATTCTGAGCCTGGATACCCAGCAATGGAAAGACATTGATTAACTCCATATCAAACCCACACGGACCTCACCCCTGCAGCAGGAACATTTGGAGGACAACACGCACCTATGTAGCTCCATGCAATTCAGAGCTGAAGTTGAAAATGAAGGAGAAAAAAGTGAAGCCTCTGCTGCAAGATAGAAATGGGAAAAAAAACAAAGCTGTTTAAGCACCTATAACACTATTAGATGAATGTACTGTGGTATTGCATGTTTTGGCTGACATTGAGAGATAAAAATAATACCAACAAAGTTAAAACAAATGCCCTCCTGTAACTGACCATTTATTAAAATCATTGATTTTTGTGCCTTCTATGGCACATGCTCTATAAACCCACAAAGGCATCACGGGGCCACTGATTTTCCATCGATGTTGATTTGGCACCAGTGCCAAATAAACATCTGTTTAAATTTTTATTACATACTTTACTGTTATTCTGTATTTTTATTCTGTAACATGCTCTGCTGCTGTAACCCTGCAATTTCCCCATTGTGGGACTAATAAAGGTTATCTAATCTAATCTAATCTAATCTAAAAATGGTGGTAGGACTGGATTTGGTTGGGTCGGGATGGCATGCGTTTTTACAACAACGTAAGTGTTCAGTCAACAAACACAACATTTAAGCGGTACTCTAAGAAGAAGAAAATCAATCATTAATATCTGCTAATTGGGAAGACAGTTAAAGGTCAGGGAGAACCCCATCCGTCGAGCAGCGGTGGATATATCATCATCTCACAGGGAAGGTGACATGGTTGTTTTTGCAGCTTTATTTTGTTGTTTTCAAGGCTCTGCAGGATGCCTACGTAAAACGTCACAGTAGACCCCTGACTGTGGAGAGGTGATATTCCACTGTTCAGTGTGATTTTACAACGGCAGCGTAGAGAAGGGAAATTTGTAATTGTGCCGTACTTTGTGATCTGGCTAAAATATTTTATGTAGGTCTGTGCTACTGAAAGCTAATGAATGATTTATTTGTAGCTGTTTTGATATTATTGACTGAAATTAGTATGCTCTTGTCCATGTTAGGAAATGTCACAATTTAGTTGGATTTAGATATAAGAATATATATAAGAAGAATATATATATATATATAAGAATGGGCTGTGAAAACTACTTTTTACAATCAATAAATCAAATCAATCAATATGATAACATTATCTCATCTTTAAAAAAAATTGTTTCCCAATATATTAAGAGGTGTGCAAATTAGTTTGATCAATGACATTTAGAAGATGATACTGGCCCAATGTTTGGCAGGCATAAGCGTGAAACTTTGAAGGCTCTCTAGGCCGCATAGTCTTAGAATGAACTAGTGAAGAAGGAGACGTTTTGTTAAACAGCAGTTTAAATATTGGCATATTCATATATTCTGGCATAAATTTTTAATGAATACCATATTAATACATTCATGGAGTTACAATACATTTTGGTATTTGGCTGTAATGATGATTTAAGCCTCATCAAACCATCACCACCTTCCCGGAGCCACAAGCAGAAAAAACAAACTATGAAGCTACAGTCAATTACCAGACCTGACAGTGGGATAACATTTCATCTGCATAATATCTCCTCTTTCAATTCACCCTCTAGCCTGTCATCTGTCATGCATTATTACTCATCTCATATTTAAATTTTATTATATCCCTGAAAAGTCAATATTATGGAATCGGTATTGCTTCTGTCGCAGATCCTTCGTATTGAAGCGAGTACTCGTAAACTATTTCATGGATCATTTTCAAATTTCATAGCCCACATAGACCTTAACGCGGGAAGAACTGGATTGATTTTGGGAAAGGTTGGTTGTATATGTCCAACAGCAGGGGGAGCTTTGTCTCCAAATGTTTTCAGGGCTAAATTTGTCAAACGTTGGTTTGTTTAAGCTCAAATTTTGTGTATATATTACTACATCCCACCATTTACTGTTGTCTTCTATGTAAGGTACTGTTTTTCTTTTTTTTGCAAATATTGGATACTTTCCACTCTAATACTTTTGCGCCGTGGTTCTGTCAGAGAGAAAAGGTTTTTCGATTCTCCATATGTCTGGTACACAACCGCAGAATCAACAACAAAGCTTCTTGAATCATGAATATGAATCGACTCGATGAGATGTTTCTTTCATTTATCATATTTCACTCTGTGAGTTCATATTTTACTCACAAGGGGGATCTTTTTGTCCAAAACTGTGGACACAACTTCACATTTAGTTCAATCAAAGGATTGCAGTGGATATCCCTTGCTGCCGGCGAAGAGAGCTTAATTTGCATTTTAGCAGTTAAGTCTTAATCCGTCACTCGTGAATTTTTTCTTGCAAAAGTTAATTCTTACTTCCTGTATTTTGAATTAAGCAGCAACAGGTGATTAATTCTCAACCTGAGCATGTTTGCAGTTGCACAAATAAGAGTCCAACTGTAAACCCACATGTTTTTGCTGGGTTCACTGATGTTAAATACATACTGATTACTGAGAGCAGAGGTTCGCTCTGACAAAGTCAGCAGACCCTAAATCAATATGAAAATTCTATCAAAGAACTGGGTTCCGGAATGCGTCAGAATCCCACAAGTGGAAATTGAAATTTAATTTCATGTAGTCATCTTTTAATGGGTTAACACCTCATAAATTGTGATATCTTTGGAGGGGAGGGGTTTAGGGCGGTGATTTGCCCTGTTTTAGATGTTTTAATAATTCAACAGTGACATGTACCAAGGAAATGAGTCTTTTTTAATATATTCCTAATGGCAAACTTAAAGGTTATGTCTATCAGATGGCTCTAGCTGGAGACGCTCTGGCATTTTAATCAGCAGAAGAGATGGTAGATGTTTTTCTTTTTTCAAAAATGAATTCCCATGTTCTATTGATTACATGGGAAATTTGCCTCTCTCTTGAATGGGACTGTGCGGAAGGATGATTCACACCAACAATCAGTCTTACCGCAGCAATAGTCATGAATAAAATTTAGCATTGGCTCACGCACACCCTTAGATGTAAGCGTTGTGTAACATAGCCCAACCCAGTCTACTGGGTCAATCCCCCTGATTGAATAACTCAATTTAAATTAAGTTATTTCCACAGTTTTAGTTAAAAAGCTAATCCTAAAGTCGATTAATATGCACAAAATGTGTACTATGGGATCAATGGTATATTCCAAAAACCTTTTGTAGATAATGCTCCTGCTAGTGTCAGAAATATAAAACCAACCTTTCCCCAACCTTTCACTCCCGCTCTTCCTCCTACGGAAGTCTATGTGGGTATTAAAATAAAAAAAGGATGCATCATTTAGTTTTTGAGTTATCACGTTAAAACGATGGATCTTTGGCGGCGGCGATGACAATTCCATAATATCCCCGACTTTGCGAGGATATTATTTTATGAGCTTAATTCCATTTCTTTTAAAAATGATGAAGGATGAAGGAAACATTGTCTATTTCTATGCTTATGTTTCAGTAATTTCAGCCCTATCACCCTAAGAAGGTAACTGTTATATATAATTATATAATAATATAGCATTTATTTTAACACAAGAAAGAAAAACTTTTGAAAAAAAACTTGCACTCTGCACTTGCAGAAAGCGCCAACCTCAGCCAAGCAAATTTTCCAATCCCAGTACGGTGACACCATGACCCGCCATATTCTGCCTTTGATCTGTATGGAAATTGGTGTCTCAACAGTGGGATTCCTGACAGGTCATGACTTCAACATGGTAGGATTTATGGAAGAGAAAGAGCGCTGAATCCATACCAGCTTCTAAGCTTTATTATCTACTCAAGGGCCTGCCTCTTCCACAAAAGTTAAGTGAAATCCATTCATAACTTTTGGAATTACCATTCTTTTCAACTATATTTCTACCTGACACCACAACCATCTTTAAAAAGTATATTTGCCATCCCATAGATGTTTACTCCATGTGTAGAAAAATGTATATAAAGCTTGTATTTATGTATATAAAGCTTTTTCCTTTTCCTCTAAGTTTAGAAGAGGAAAATAAAATCCTTTATTAATCAAATACACATACACTTGTACACTGTACAACATAGTGAAATTATTTCTCTGTATTTCACCCATCCCTGAGGGAGCAGTGGACAGCCCCTTTGAGGTGCCCAGGGAGCTAGGGTTTCAGGGTTTTACTCATGGACCCTACGACAAGTAGATTCTGGTGGGACTTGAACTGGCTACCTTCTGATCGGGAGACAGCTGCTCTACCCATTGAACTACAGCTGCCCCAGGGGCAATCAAGGAGCAACATTAGAACTGCTGAGGCGATCGATGAACATACTCACATCAGATTCAAGTTTCCTATGAAGCATTATTTGCAAAACAAATGAGTAGTTTCTAAGGTTGTATTCTATGAGACAGGTTTGCCACATGAACCTATACTTAGACAAGCGTTCAGTCATGCACCTATTCTTCCATTCATACTGTACAAACATACTCCTATATGCAATTATCAGCAAACACAGGTGCATTTCTTGAAATTTGTGGGTGTTCATCAGTACTGTCAGGAGGAAGTTCTTATATTTTCTGCAGGTAATGAAGCTTCTCATTATTCGCCATATCTTCACCACCATTATCATCATCCATCATAATCCAATCTCATTATCTAATTGATTTTCTGAACTCTGTGAGTCTGCAGGTGGTTTCTCTGGTGGCGCAACATGAGTCAACATAACACATTTGGGAAACTGTAATATCCCCAGCACCCTCAGGACTATGATAATGACATTCGTTTGTAAAGAGTGTTACGGCATGATGAATGAAGGAATGCTGATGTTGATGAAAAATACAGAAGAGTCTTGTAATGGATGACCTCTCTGAGAGAGGGCAGAAAAAAAGCCGTCGATCCGGGCGATTCTTGCGCCCTGAGGATACAATACGTGACAGCTTGGAGAATCAGCAAACACTTCATTTGCATCTTCTTTGTAGGTAAGGAAAGCACAGATACAAACTGTGCTTGAGTGACAGAGTGGGATAATCTGGCAATTCTGGTGACTGTTGTTGCATAGTAGAAAAAAACCTGCACTTTATATTAAAAAGAGGATCCTTTGGTAGCAGGGTGAACAAAGTGGAGAGAATATCAGCGACAAATCGTTGAATAAGACCAGAGGGACAGACAAGGACTTGGGTGCTATTCAGATATTTCACCATCTGGTTCCTCCAGAAGGGTTAAGTCTGAGGGATATAGAGCAAGATATGGAGACGAAGGTGCTTTTGAATTGTTAATGCTATCCTGTTCTTCTACGTTGTTTGTTAATGACACCACTTTAATGTCTAAGTAGCCTCTTTCACCTAAGACATGTTATAACCCAGAGTAGCTCAAAGTGTAATTGCATTGCAGGAAAGTATATAACAAAACAAATTTGCTGGGAGGGATCTTGCAAGCATGGGGTGGCAAGACCGGCCGAGGATCCACATGTAATAAAAAAAAAAAATTCTTAGGTGACATTTCATCTAAAGGAGTAGCACCAATGGCATGTCGAAAGGTCAGGTGTACTACTACATCCTCCCCCATGAGTCACAATGACACTAACAAAGCATCTCCCCTGAATTCACACAGCGGATAATCAATGAGCGTCAGCCGTTTTCCAACAGTGAAATTCTTCTGCACCTCTGCCGTCTCATTTTAAAATATTAATGGACTCATCATACTTCACATTGCGCAGCCGAGCCGGCAGACGGTACTACAAGGAGAATACACAGCAATCTGCATAACCCTCTGCAAATATTTCCATTCTCTACCTCAAGGCTACCATTAAGGTAAACACTAAAGGACTGAGAAGCAAAATGACGTTAATTAGTTGGCATGATGGCTTTTTTGTTGATGCTACACCTATTATGATGTAGAAATTAACCTGCAATGGTGATTTTCATTGACTTTGTTATTGAAGTGTAAGTCACAAGAACATCTGTTCTCAATCGCCTGATTTCCAACTACAGTCTTGAGAAGACCTGTGCCCTTGACGGATAGGTAAGACATTGAAGTGGAACCGATTTTACATGAAGCCGTTTTATAGCCGTTATGTTAGCACACATGTTGTTATGACAATCCAAAATAAATAAACAGAGTTTAGTCAACTTGCACTAGAATTTTGTTTGAATTATGTATTGATGTATTGATATATTTTGGGTTGATGCACACCAATATACTGGGAGGGCAGCTGTAAATGCAATGTAAAAAGAAAAAAAAAAGACCCGTGCTGTGTCCCTGACAGCAAGGGTATATCTCCGGAAGTCCCCAATCCCCTGCATTGTTCTTCGCACTAAGGTCTACGGGAGAAAACATGTGAAAATGATCCATGAAATAGTTTTGATGTTCTGTCCTGGAAACATTGTCTTTCCTAAAATAATCTTAACCCTCCGTGAGTAAAATACGAACTACTATAGTTGTGTATTGTATTTACTAGGTTAGGCAGATATGTCCGATAAAATGTTTTCTGTAAAAAAGCTCCCCTAGTGAGTAAAATATGAACTATTCTTATAATTAGTAAGACCCGGCGTATAAAAGATCGATCTCCTTGAGTTGATTCATATGCACTAAGTATGGACTAAACCGGAACATCAGTGGCACAAGGATGGCCCGAAAATTAGATAAAGATAAAGCTCTCTCTAGTGTCGGGAATGTACAACCAATCTTTCACAGAATCCTTCCATTTCTGGAAGACATTTCATTAGTGACATTTCTGTCACTAATGTCTATATCGTTTTTAAAATTTGAGAAATAATTACCCAAGACACATGAAAGCTAATTAAATACAAATTACCTTGATGTTTGTTGGTTCCAGGTGTAGAATTTAGGGATTTTAGGGTAATAACTGTTGGTCCTGCAATATACTACACTGTAATACATGAAAACTGAATCTGAATAAAATTAAATGGACCATTTCTAAAAGCAGCAATGCATTTTATTAAACATGTTGCATGTAGATTTAAAAACCTTTTTCATTATAACTTGACAAAACAATTAGTTATTTATGGTATATTTAGAATGTTGGTATTAATAAATACCCAAAATAAACAAAATACTCAAAAAGAAAAAAAAAGAAAAATTTATAGAGGAAATTAAAAACTAGACAACCCTTGTGTAAACAATTTTTAAACCCTTTAAAAGGCAAGTCTTATCATAAGGTGGTACAATTGATGGGAGGATAGAATGACAGACAGCCAGACAGACAGACAGACAGACAGACAGACAGATAGATAGATAGATAGATAGATAGATAGATAGATAGATAGATAGATAGATAGATAGATAGATAGATAGATAG
>VRLP01005809.1:0-27500 GCA_009660295.1 Lophius piscatorius
GAAGAACCTCAGAGAGAATCAGGCCTGTGTCACCTCATATTTATACCCCAGTCAAACAGGAAGTACCTGTTCACCACTTCAGAGTTCCTGCTCACACAGGTGAAGATATAAGTATAAAACATGCTTCAGCGACCTTTGACCTCAGGATTTACTTTGGGTGGTAATAATGTGGCTTACAGGTTTAAGCCACGAAAAAATAGTTGTTTCCCTCAAAGAATGTAATATCTTCTTAATTATGTGACTTGAGTTAAATTGTAGATTTTAGTCATTCATTTGAATTAAAGATCCTGCGTTTAGACAATTAAAACATTTTTGCATCTCTTCACTCAAAGGGTACCAAAACTTCTGGAGGGCAGTGTACCTCGTATTTTACAGTAATTTATCATTAGACTCGTTAACGGCGGCTGTAGGGATTTATGGTGGCGGATATATTGAACACACAGTGGAGCCATTAGAGGAAGTGAAGTATTGGATCGTAAAAAGTACTGATGGTGTAGCAGGAATAAACCTCCATATTCACCGACATCATTATTAAAACTGAAGATTCTCTCGACCCGTTGATGTTCATGTCGTAAACAACGCCTCAGCTCAGAATCACCTGTGTGCGCGAATATTGAGGTTATCCCAGAATTAATAAAGGGAATATTGTACCTTTGAGGGCCTGCTAATGTGCCACTTCCTGTTCCTGTGCATGCAAGGGCGTGTCACGTTGTTCCAGTGAGTGTGTTCTACTTCCTTTCCTGCGGCAAAAGAAACTCACACATTATCAAAAATGGCCGCCCTCTGGAATCAGGTCGAGGCCATTGTGTAACGAGAGAGCGAGGAAGTTATAGAGAGAGAGAGAGAGAGAGAGAGAGAGAGAGAGAGAGAGAGAGAGAGAGAGAGAGGGAGAGGTAACGGAAGGAAATATATGATTTATGATGGAGAAGCAAACGGGCTGAATGGGAGGGAGGGGGCGTCATGTGACATTGGCGGGACGAAGGACAGACGAGGAAATGGCGTTAAAATGCAGAATAAAGCGTTCTATGTGAGATTGTTGCCTGGAGTTGTTTGGAGAAACTACACTGTAAAATAAAAAAGTGTTCACTGGTAACTCACAATTCAGTTAAAATTAAAAGTGTTATAAACCAAAAGTTTTAGTTGGAAATATTTAATTTTGACAGAAATCTGAACTTATTCTTTCTTGGTACAGTTCATGACCTGGGGTCTAATCGTGCACTGTAAAAAGAAATCATTTGATCCGCCTTAAAAAACAACTTCTGCTAGTAACCCTAATTAAAAATGAAGTATTTTTGAGACCTACCTATTAATTTAAGTTGTAAATACTTGATTTAATTGCTATTCCACTGGACGCCATTTTTAAACCATATATTAAGAAAACCGTATTTTAAGAAATATCTTTTTAACAGTGTAAAATATTTGTTCTCAAACACTGAAAGAATAAAATTCAATAAAATGTATTTAATTAATGTTTCATATTTTAGATCTTTTGAAGGTAAAACCATGAAAAAATGTTTTTGGAAAGAAACTTTCCATTGCGTTTGGGTCTATGCACTGTAAAAATATAATTGTTGATTAATCAAGAGAAAGGACTTCAATTAGTAATCTAAATTACATTTTTGAGTTAAACTTATTAATTAAGTTTGTAATACCTTATTTGATTGGTTAGAAAAACAGCCGATCGAATTTCTGAAAGAGAAGTATCACAGGTCAGGTGGTAAATCAGCTCCAGTCACACACACACACTCAGACACACACACGCAAACACACACATAAACACACACAATCATACACACACACACTCAGACACACACACGCAAACACACACATAAACACACACAATCATACACACACACACTCAGACACACACACGCAAACACACACAAAGACACACACACATACACACACACACTCACAAACACTCTCACACACATACACACATACACTCACACACAAAGACACACACACATACACACACACAAACATACACTCACACACAAAGACACACACACATACACACACACACACATACACTCACACACAAAGACACACACACATACAAACACACACTTACACTCTCACACACATACAACCACACACACACTCACACAAACACTCGCACACAAACACACATATAAACACTCATACACACAAACACGCACACACACACACACACACACATACTCACACACAAAGACACACACACATACACTCACACACATACACTCACACACATACACACACCACACACACACAAACACTTGCACACAAACACACATATAAACACGCACACACTCACCAACACACACACACACACACACGCACACACACACACACACACACTCATAGATGTGAGCTGACATTGTGAGGAACATCTGGTGATCCTGAGTTTATGTCCTTCACTCTTTCTCCACACATGCATCATCTCTGAAACTCGCCCAGAGAATTCATTCCGGCGCTGTAGTAACATTTGTGTTGGTTTCTAAGACGCTGCGTTACTTACGACTAATGTGAAACAGGAAACGGACATGCTGCCTGGATCGGGTTCTGACACGACATGCAGGATATTTAAGTGAATGAAAGCCTGAATCTAGTCCAGAATCATAGACTCTGGTCTCTGAGTCGCTTCAGGTAAATAATCAATCGTTGGTTAAGGTCAGTTTTTATGATTGGATGTTATATAAAACATATTTTGTGCTCCACTTTCAAATGTTATTCCCCCAAAGACTTCAGTGTGAGGAAGAACTGGATTGATTTGGGGAAAGGTCAGTTGCTTATTTCCGCCACTAGGGGGAATTATCTCAAAAGGTTTCCAGGCCAAAATGTGTCCTGTTTTTCATACATAAAATACATGGTCATCAAGAGTACGTTACAGCCGATGATCGGACGAAGGCCTCTCTCTCTCTCTCTCTCTCTCTCTCTCTCTCTCTCGACCCTAAAGATAAGTCGACGTATTCCTGATATTGTTCTGTATTCATTTCTTTGGTGACGTTGAATTATAGTTTTTAGGCTATTTTAATGTCTAAAGCCAGAGTTCCACACTGCAACAATCCATATTTCCAATATTTACAGGGAATGTCGTCCTTTTTTCTCATTGTGATGTGTATCATGTACAATTATATCACTTACAATGTGCAACTGAATATAATTTTGCTCATCGTCTGCAGATTGACCGCCCGCAGCGATCCTACTACTGTGTAGCAGGATCAAACTACAAACAAACTAGAAAAAAAAACAACTATTAATAATAAACTATTATAAACTTCACTCAAAACGATTTCTGTTGGTACAAAGAACACTAATATTTGAAGTATTACTCTGTTTCGGTACGATAACTGCATTATCTGTGCTGGAGTATTTGTAAAAATGAATTTGTATTTCTTTATATATATTCTTGTACATATGTAAATATACATGTGTGCGTATGAAGACGGGATAAATATAAATATGAGTGAAAGAAAACAAATCCGAACTCTCAAATATGCCAGGACGGTCTAACGTGATGGTCTAAATTGTTAGAAAACATCAAAAATAAGTATTAATAGAGGGGCAAACGTGAACCGAATGTCCCCAAAGACCTAAATTCTCCCTGTTGACAAAAGAGCAGTTGTTGCAGAAATGACATCATTTTATAGAAGAAGTTCATAAAAGCAGCATGAAGGCGAGTTCAGTAAATGAACTGCAGATCCTTTAACATTTAAGGGTTGGGTTGGGATCAAACAGTTCAGTAACAGTCATTTCAGTTACATAACTTAAATCCACATTTTCTTTTCAATATGCTTCCAATGGCGTCACTGGCCAACAATCCCAGCCTGAGCAGCAGGCGCCCTCTGCTGGGAGTTCTGAGTAATGCGGCCCCCATGATCTCAGGTGGTCGTGGTTCCCCCTGAGAGGACAGCTAATAATAATAATAATAATACATTTTATTTATAACGCACTTTACATTTAATGCAGGTGAGATAAAACTACTTCCTGTCAACTTCCTCTCTGTCACCATGAGGCGTATCGGACATCCGGCTGAAGATCCTGAATGCGACATAAAAACGAGGCTCTGTTATTCTTACAACAGGAAATAGGTTTCATTATTAAACGTGTTTAAGTCCCAAATATTAAATCTGAATATCAATCAAAGGGTATAAACGTTTGAGATTTTTTTAGTCTATCTTTTTTGCACACAAAGGGACAGTTTTGCGGCAGTTGTAATATTAAAGTGTTACAATAAAAAGAAGAGAAAATAATAATACAGAAGCACCAAAATGATTTGCTGGTAACACAAAATCATATTTAGTTTTATTAGCCTAAATTTTAAATTTAAATACTAAATTTTGGAGAGAAATTTAAAGAATTTCCAAAGCTGTAATTTCACATTTTTAAATATTCAAAAAATTTTTTTGACTGATTTCTTTTTTTGTTTTTGAATCTATATCTTAGCACTGCTTTGGCATACATATTTTATAAACACATTTATAATCTCAATCTTTCCAACTTTTTTGGACTCACAACTGAAAGGCTATTGTATAATAAATATAAAAACATTGAAGTCGAAGTATTAAATAATTATAACTATCATAAAGTGATACACTTTGTTGACAGACAGATTGAAACTAGGGGTTAATAATAAGAAAATAATAGATCCTATAGATTTGCTTTTGACGCTTTTTTATCGCATTTTTCTAAAACTAAAAATCAGCACCTGATGATCAAATGAATGTGAAAGTAATTATTCCTGTGACGGACTGAATTGTTCATCTTTGTGGTTCAAGTAGATTAAAAATGCCTTTGTGGATAAGTGTTCTTAAATAATTTTAGGAGGACAATAATGTGGTATACCAAAAAAGGAAGTTTAAGCTGATGAAAATGAAACAAAAGTAAAAAGGAATTATTTGAATGAAGTTCAGAAAATCACAGAAAGTGTTTCCACATGATTAAATGGGTTTCCTTCAGTACTAAGTAATTAGTTTCTTCTTTTTTTAATATTCTTCAGAGGGGTCAATAAAAAGTAATAATTTAGGGTCGATTCAAGATATATACTTTGATTAGTTCCAACCGGGGTTGATTCAACTTAATTAGTTGGAGTAGATCCAACTTACTTTAATGGGGTTGGTCCAGCTAAATTAGCTGAAGTACAACTACCTTCCTAAATGGAGTTTAATCAGTTGACCTAACATAATAGCTGTGTGCTGAAACAAACCTATTTAACGGAATCTGAAATGTCCCTGCTGTGGGATGAATAAATAAACAGGTTCAATCCAGCTCGAATCAGAGGTGGACACAAAACAAGACGGACACATTCCTCAAAAGTGAAATTGTTGAGTCCTACATGATGAAATCACGTTGCTAATATGACAATTTAATGAAAAATACAGGTTAAATTCAGGAAATTGTAACAGCAAGTTGACTTCCTTTTGTTTATTGAGTGCATTTGATTGTTTGAGGTCAGTCTCTTAAACGAGTAGGCATTTCATGTAAAATATTTATATTTTATTTTTTAAATCAGATGAAATATGAGGCAGGGGACATCCTCTCTGCTGATAAGAATATAATAATAAATAATAATACATTTAATTTATAAATATCCACGCCAGTGTTTACTCGTGCACGTTTCATGTTTTTATTATCTGCAGTGCTTTTACTCCATTTCCTCCTTTCTCGCTCCAAAGTATGAAACAAATAAACAGCATCGTCTCCAAAATATCAGTCAGAGTCGTTCATATAGCCACGTTGTCAAACATTAACCTGCTCGTATTGATTAAAAAGAAGAAAACGGGTTACACTTTTGTTTACCTACATGAAGAGGTGGGCGGAGAGTTCGTGCGTCTGGACCAATAGCATCTTAGAACTCGTGGATTGACGCAGAAAAGAACCAATGATTACAGAGTAAAGCTGCACAAACACTACAATCACAACGCGTTTGGTGTACTTCGTCGTACAGCCAAAGAAAGAGGGGATTTACCCGTTTTTATCCAATAACTCAAGGTATCCGACTGACGGTTTACGTATTTGTCTGGCTTATTGGAGATTGTTGGGGAAAACCCTTGTGTTGCGTGGTTTTGTTGTGACACCCCGGACCGGAAAGGAGACGTTTTCTCCCTCAAACAGCTGGTTGGAAGGATCCCCCCGTTTGGACTTTAAGTTGTGGTGAGTCTGTTGTTGTGCTAAAAGACGGCAAGAAAGACATAAAAGAAAGAAAGAAGAGCTAATCCTCATTAAAGTTAATTACAAATGAGCTAATTTGAATATCCACCCGAAAAAGTCGGAAGAAGTGTGACGAAAAGGTGTTCATTTTAAGGGGTCTTCTCCGTTAGCATTAGCATCCTCTAAGCATTGTTAAATAAACTCAAACAAATTACAAACAAATTAAATCTTCCAATAGTGGATTTTACTTCAGTACATAGAATGTAGGGCAACATAAATATAACACAGCGTATTATTTTTTACAAACACTGGACCACCATCAAACACTACTACGCTTTAAAACCGTTAATCCTCTTCATCAGTTAAAGTGTAACTTTGTTCTTAAATGTCGTGAAGGTTTTTTATTAGTGAAGCCACGCAGGAAAGTATTTTGGAAGAGAGAAAAGAGTTTAGTGTTGGTGTGCTGGAGCTTTAGGGGTGTTTGTTGTAATGCTGCGTTCACGGACCCATTCTGAAGCACGATTTTTGAACGTCGGCGCAACTGTGACGTGTAGCCAGGAGAAGAAAAACAACTAAGAAATATTAATGACTTTATGGCTTTCCAGCCTTTGTGATGAGCGAAACTGTCCCATTCAACTTTTAGTTGCAGTTTATGAGATGCAAATACGCAATCTAAAAAAATAAATGTTTGTGATGTTGCTGTCATGGCCATGAAATCTCAGATTCTTTGCTGATTATTGCTTTGCATATAAATATTTGGGATTATAAATTGATCCCCCTAATGTCCTTTCCAATAAAAAAACAACGGTTGTGATATAATTTATTTACGTATTCTTTTTCTTTATTAAAATAAAGAATTTTATTGACCTTATATCTTAGACTCTCTAATCTTACCATAAAATGACACATTTTTTAAAAACAGTAAAACAAATGTGACTTTAACAATTAGTTGTTAAAATGTAGTGTTTATTGGGAAATTGTCAATTTCAACTAGATTAGATCAACCTCTAGGTAAAGCATGTTTTAGAAAACTAGTTGACCTTTATTAGACCTTTTGGTTGAATATAGTTAATTATGTGTATTAAGTCTTCACATGTATAAATAGAAATTAACAAACTCCCTCCTTCAAGATATCGGACTTCCTGTTTCCATTTGGAATAAAACCAAACTGTGCCCACAGTGATGTTTGCTTGTCTAAATAATCCAAGCTCCATGACATTAAAATGTATAACATTAATTACTTATTAGCACCATTAATAAGTAATTAAGGCACCAGAGTCTAATAAAATCAGAGTAAGGACAACCAGATGACATCATTAATACCAGTCAAAAGTCAAGCAGTGGAAAAGAATTTGTAAATAGTTTAGAATTATGACATTTCCGTTGAATGAAACTGTGTTATACAGTTTATATATATGCGATTAAATCAAATAATTGCGATCAGACGATTATGTTGTTATTGTGACAGGTTTAGTTGTGATATTTTTATTTTACTCTTAGGCAAAAATAATTTCAAATGTCTGCAGAGGTAAAGAAAATTCATCGCTGAGTGACGTTTTTATTTAAGATTTCAATGAATCTCATGCTCAATTTGGGTTTCCTGTTTTCAGATTGTGAAGCCAATAATTGTTTATCAACATTTATCATTTAGTAATTTATTTAGTACATTTTTTCTTCAAGCAAAATTGTACTTTTGTCAATTACCATTACCTTTACAAAACCATTATCATTACAAATACCATTTTGAAATAGAAAATTTAGAAAAATCTTTTGGTTGTTAGGATAATTCATACAACTTTTGGACTTCACTTTGAGCTTTTTGAAATTGATAAGAATTTGTCAATACTTTCTCACGTTTTATAGAATACAAACAATGATCATTTAATCTACTTGTAGTTCCAGCCCTTGTATTATTCTTATTATAAACAACGGCCGTACAAAAATCATCTCCACCAGCTTTAGTGACATTCATGTGTGGTGTGATAGTTCTAATAGAGTACTATTCTATTTGATTTCATTTATATTCTACATCAGAACGGTCGGCAGAGAAAAAAAAGAGTCAATGATGTAGAATATTTTATTTCTGTGAGCTCATCAGAGCTGGTTCTTGTTTAGTCCTGGATCCATTATGTAATCATGCAGTATTCAACTGCTGGGACCAACCAGATGTTGTGGCGTTGCTGCTTCCACATCCTGGCCTCGTCTGTCGCTGTGCAACACTGCTAATATTTCCTCTGTACAATAATCACACAGGATTTCTTTCTGTTTGCAATTTGGTCAAACTGTTTTTCATTTTCTCCCAGTGTGAACCGTCTTCCTTCATACCGCTGTCCTGATATTTATAACCCAGAAGGGATGGGATACTTCATGTTGACCTAATAACTCAGAAGTTATTTCATGGATCATTTTCAAATGTTATACCCACATAAACCTTAATGTGAGGAAGAACTGGATTGATTTTGGGAAAAGTCATTGGATATTTCAGTCACTAGGAAGACAGGGAGAGCTTTATCTCCGAAAGTTTTCTGGCCATTTTTTCAACAGATTTAGTCCAAATTGTGTGTATGAATGACTTGAAGACATTTCTCTTATTTATATTTATATATATATATATATATATATATATATCATATTTGACTCACTAGGGGAAGCTTCTTTTTCCTTTTTTTTAAATTGTTTTTTTTTACGAAGGAACCCTTTTCGCACATAAATTCATGCTAAATTTGGGGAGTTCAATCTTGGGGATTGCTTGTACAGTTCAGGGGATTGGGGGCTTTTCAGGGATAAACCCTTGCAGTCAGGGACGACAGTTTAGGACTAGTTACAGTTAAGAGTTGAAATGTTTGTAATGTGTTGTAATTTGATCAGTAACATTGTAAAATAAACCTGTTTTGAGCTAAAATGGTTGGATAAGAAATAATCCCAGTGTGAGTTTTAGTTACGCTAAACCACTCACACATCTCTTGTTAGATTCTTAATGAGTCCGACACTCAGGAAGGACCTGAACGCAGCACCAAATCACGTGACCTGCCACAGCTTTCTAACGTTAGCACTGTGGCTAACTAGATTGAGCTAACTTGAGCTACGTAGCACCGGAGCACAAAGTAATCCCCGCCGTGGAGCAAAGGAGCGCGCTGTGTTCGCGGTGTACTTACAGTAACTTGGTAAAACGTCCCGCTTTAAGGCGAACACCGATAGGACGATGCCAGGTAACTTTGAGTTTTAAAAACCTACCTTTTTGACGTTTATTCGTGAAGCGGTGGAAGTGGATGCTCGTTTTGTTGACCTGTTTCTCTGATGCTACCATGCTGTAGCAGCGTGCTAGCTCCTCTCGGAGCACACCGATTTGTTTGGCCTCCTGAAGCATCTGAACGGGAACGGAGTTTGACCTCGACTTATTGATTTGATGTTTTTAAGACCCGGCCATGGATTCGTAGGTTAGTGCTTTGACTTCCAGTTAGGGTGTCTCAACGCAGTCGTAATTTTGATGTAAACGGAAGAGCCAGCCGCCCCGGTGTAGCCTTTGTTGTTGCAGGGAGAGCTTTCACCTCAGGCCCGCTCACCGACAGCACGGCTAACGAGCCTCCGTCAGCTAGCAGCTTAGCATCACCTCAGCTAATACCGTCCAATCCCGTTACCAACTTTGCAGGTAGGCCCGGGCACCTGCTTTAGCCGGTTAGCTCCACGCAGACGTTATCGGGCTGTAACGTCCAACCTAGAGGCTCGGAGCACACGGAGATTACATAATCTGTTATGTGGCCGTTTATTAAGTACATTTCCTAGTCATAATCTCTACCTTTCATGGACTTAGACAAACTCAACCGCCACAGGTTTTCTCTAACCCACGGGTGGATATTTAGTTTTATCCCCCCACATGTTTGTTCAAAACTTAACTCAAACCTAAACGGTTAAACTCCTCTTCGGACGTACGACACATTTTCTCGTAGCTAGTTAATATCCTGATCTTTAACACGAATCCTTATTATGACAGTTACATTGGTATTCACAATTTAGCTGTTTGCCAATTCCGTCGGATCCATCAGCTAAAAAACTGTTTTCATTGACTTATTTATTCAACTGTCAATCCCAGTAAGGAGTCACTTTTACATTTGAATATGAACACGGTACCAGCTCAGCAGAAGGTTTGGTTGATTGTGGATAAAACGAGTAAATTATTTTCTCATCAGAATTTAGTCGTTTTTTGTGATAAATGCGGTGGCCCACTGGGGAAAACTGCAACTTAAAGACACTGCAAACGGACAAAACGCATGCAAATTAAGAAAACGTACATTTGACAACACATGTCAGCTGGGATTGGCTCCAGCCCCCTCTAACCTGAATAGGATAAGCCTTTACGGATAATGTATGATGACTGTTAGGCATTTGGAAAACGCGCTGAAAAAGCCACACCATGGAAGTGTTTCCAGATGTCACTTAAGAGTGATGCACCATGGACACGTAATTTATTCGTTCATTTAAAGAATAGAACTGAATAAATCACAAACGTTGGATTTGTTGTTTCCTTCCGTCGAGTTTCTCAGTTTTTGACTAGCCTCGTAACGACCGGGTCGTGCGGCCATGTGGCCTAGAATGTCACCATGACCATCACTGCGAAAACAACAAATAAACCTAATAATGAAGTTGACACACACAGAACCCAAAGCTATGACAAGCAATGGTTTTCTAGTGATAATGAGAAAACAAACAGCTGTTGACTGGTGTTTTCCTCTATTATCGAGTTTTCTATTACTGATAAACGCATCAGATTCTTCTTCAGTCCAGGTTGAACTCAGACAGAAACATCTTTAGTGGCTGATGCTCCGACGACCGGCGTGTAAAGGTTACCATGGTGACACGAGAAGTCAATATGCACAATCGAGGTAAAAGTTTTCTCCAGCAGGTATAAAACAGCTTGTTTACTGCAGTTTTTGGGTTCTCTGTGTGCGTTAGTCATTATTAAGTTTATTTGTAGTTTTCATGATGATGTTTAAGGCTTTATTCTAAGTCACATGATCGGATGACCCGGACGTTTAGGGAAGCGTCAAAAATGAGACGTAGCGGATCGAATAACATATGGAATGTTTGTGTATTATATCTGTTCTGTTTTTTAAATGAAGCAATCCCCCAGAGGAACATAGCAGGACTGTAGAGAAAGGTACAACAACAACAACAACCAAAAATAGCAACCAAATGTATGACTGTGTTACACAGAAGTGTCGTAGAATCTCCACATCAAGTGTCAGTTTCTTTGGTGCGTATTGCATTTTGTTGCTCAGGCAATCAAGTGGGTTTCTTAACTGGGCTCACAGATTCCTCATGGACTTGTGATCCATGCAGAGCGGTTATTGTCCATGAATGAATTCACCGAATCACATATTCTTCTACAATCTCTTCTGCTCCAGAGACAGAACGTCAGTGTCACAAGCCTCAATCAGACGAAGGATCGATCGGTCTGGCAGACGAGACGCAGCAGAAAAAGGCAATGATTGTGCATCAAGATGTAAAAGAGTGACGGGATTGATAATCAGGATATTTCACTTGTACTGGTCATATTTTACTGTAATAGTTCATATTTCACTCGCATGGAGGAGTTTTTGCAAAAATAGTTTTTTTGAGCGTTACTTCCAAACCATGGCTGATTAAGTCCAAATTGGATCACATGACTCTACATCATGAGATCTGTCGTGTGTGTGTGTGTGTGTGTGTGTGTAAATATATATACATAATAATAGTTCATATTTTATAAACTAGGACAAGCTTTTTGTGAACAACAGTTTCTTCTCCCCAGCTTCCCATCCATCAGTCCATCTGTGTCTAAATCTGTCTTGTTTTATTCCTGAGCTCACAAAAAGTAGTTAACAGTATTTATCTTCATCATTGAGTGGGTACGGGATCTGATCCCAGAGCAGACTGCTGACTTCATAGAAATAGTTAGGTTGAGTCAAAAAGGGACATTTTGAGATTATTGAAGAGTAATTTAATCTGAGGAGTTCAATCAGGGGGGGTTGCTGGAACACAGCAGGGGGTGTGGGGGCTTTTCGGGGAAAGTACCCTTTGTTGTCAGGGGCGACAGCGTAGGACAAGTTTTGTGTCAAAACATTCTTTCCTTTCTTGTTTTCTTTGCCAACTCTGACGATCATCGCTAACGACTCATAAAAATCTTTACAGTGAACGACTGAAATCTTCATCAATGACCACTGATCATTGATGAAGGTCGGACAGAAACTCGGAGTTTGAGAAAGACGGACACCTAACTCCACCTCGTTCACTAACCTAGAAGGATAATCCAAGTTCCCCGAGGACGCTGTAGATGCCCTCTGCACCGCCGTGGTCGCTCTGCTCACGTATGTTTGAAGCACAGACGGCAGGTTTGGGCAGGAACATCAAACGTGGCTAAAGTCTGTCTGCATCAGGTTAAACCCCCGGGCCCTGGGAGCCCCGGTCGAGATCATCTTCTTCGCTCCTCGCTTCAAGAGCGCTGTTGAGTCATGAGCAGTCTGTTAGCGGTGTGAGGATTATGTCACCATCGTGGGCATTTATCAGCAGAGCAGGAGGTCCGTCAGCGTCGCTGAGGTAAAGACGCTTCAGTCGTTGTGTACAAGCACAGCATCTTCGTAGACGCGTTGAAAACAGTGAGGAGGGAGATGAAATGTAGGAAAAGTGTCTGGTATTTCTCACAAGAGCATGTAAACGTAACAACCAAGTCCTGAAGGGATTTCTCCTGCTATAGAAATATAATCATTCATATATCGTCTCTCCAGCCAGTTCAACACAGGTAACACCTTTACTTCCTTTTTTCTGATTGCTCCCATGTGTACCCTACCCCAGTCTATTTGTATTTAATCATTTTCAGCTGTTAAATTTCATTTAACATGCAGTTTTTGTCAAGTCACTATCCATATCTATAAAATCAGTGTGTTGGTGATTAGATCAGATTTTTTACTAGAGTAAAAAATCATTTAAAAAGCACAAAGACCATCATGGCTTTAGTCTCTTAATTCTGCTCTGAGGACAACAGATTCAAGCATTTTACTTTAAACAGGTACAACAATTTCTCCTGGGGGAGCATGACCCCCCCCCCCCCCCCCCCCCCCCCAACTCCCCGAGAACATCTGAGGTTCTATAGCCTCTGATAAAAATTGACACATACAAGCCAAAAATATAAAAACGGACTTCAGTACCGGTTCAAATCATTTAAAAAAGAGAAACAGTGAAGAAGCATGATGACTGTAAAAAACCAACAACCATAAGGAGGCCAGGGATTGTTTGGTTGTGGAGGAGAGACAGACGTCGATGCAGACGCAGAGCCTGAATATCTGTATGCAACTCATTTTACATAGTTCAATAAAATCTTGATTCTTACAATTTTAATTTATGCATCTAGGGCAACAAGGTTTTAGCATATTAGACAAGATGCATATTGTGCAAAAAATACATAGTTTAAACAAAGGCGGTCGGGAAAGAAAAGGTTAAGGCAGACATTTAACATTGTACTCTAACTTCCATATATTTTGGCTCTTGAAAATTTAATTTTGCCCCTAAATACTTGGTTTTGAAGCCAATGGCTCCCAGATATTTATTTTGACCCTGTAACAGATGACATGAGTGTCTTTCTGCCTTTCTAGAATGGAATGCATCCGTGGAAAAGGATTCTAACCCTCTCATGCTTTCTCTCTTCTCTTTTCTCTTTTTCTCTTTTTGAATGGATCCAATCCAAGTTTCAAAAGTCTTGGGTCACGCCTTCAGACAGTGCCAGGTGAAATGTACACAAAGGACAGATTATCCTAGCATAGCATGAGACCTCTCAAAAAGATTGGCTCATAAAGCTCGACATCTGAAAGGACAAATTTCCTGCCAGAGTAACGGCCCAGCAGAACTTCTCTCACTATCTGGAACCAATCTTATTCTGAATTTCTTCTTAGATTTTCTACATGGATGGATGATCACAGATTTATTTATTTATTGTTAATTCTTAACCTTAACCTGTGCTTTCGTTACACGTGTCAAACTTTTATTTTAGCAATTGATGAAGTTGAAATACTAGTCGGTACTACGACTACCAGCTGTGGGTATAAAACGCCTTTGACTTTTCCGAGCAGCGTAGTTCAGATATACGAGCAGAGTCCAGGATGGAATACAATCCCTTTTTGTTTTTGAGGGCATATGTAAGTAAACAAACATCAACAGAGGAGGAAAAAGGCAGACCAGCGTTGAGTCTTCCTCAGGGCCGACGTAGAGAAGCCTGGTTCTGACTGTTCAGGGCCTCCGGACTCCGTTTGGTTGCAGTAAAGACAAGGATGCTTGGATTCCATGACGTGTTCTTGTTTGTTTTCTCAGCATTTCTCTTCACTTGTTTAGATTCTGAAACGGCTGTTTTGGTGGTATTTGTATGCGATCAGAGACTTTTTCCCCTCCGGGGGTCGTTTTCCATCTAAAGCTAGATTTAGCCCATATTCTGCTCATTTGTTGATTTGGACACCAGACAGAAACTCTTGCATCTTTATTCAGATAACATGATGGTTTAACAGCCAGTAATACTGTAACTGATTGTAAACAGTAAAAATCATCCTTTTAAAATGCACCAAGTGACTTTAACAAATAAATAAAATATTATATACATATGTATATATTATATACATTTTAGAACTTGTGTATTTGGTCTTTTCCCTATAAGACATTGAACTTTGGTGATTCCTGTAAATGTATTTTACTAAGTTTTAATGAAGGACAGGAAAAACCTTTGACAAGAAGTGTGAGAAAATATGACTGTTCAAAGACTTTAAAGAATACATCATATTAATATATATTTTTTGTAACAAAGATCTACCCATTATACTTTAAAGCGATAGACTCAAGGGCTTCCGTTCTAAACTAAGTCCAATAATTAGTTGGCAAATAACTAAGTATTCTGTCCAGGTTCTGGTCCGTTACCTGCTTTAGCTCCGCCGGGGATTTTCCAGGAATAATCTTCATCTTCTTTGGGCTGCTCCCTTTCCGGGTCGCTGGTTACCGCTGGCACCCTGTTGGCTTACAGAACCAGTGACACACGAACGTCCCCAAGGGATCGGGTTAGAAATGATACTCCTTTTCAGCATAATGTTTTTTTTTGCGTAGGTTTTTACGGCGGATGCGGTTACATTTTCTTTCCCCCGTATTAAAAGTATTCCTGATTGTTGTGCCAGAATGATTTAATGGAAGACGGATAATGAAGAGTTGTGAATGTTCTGCCTCTGGTTCTCCATGTTCTTCATCACTGATGTCACTGATGTCCACGTTCTAGACCTTCAGTGTTGGGTCACCACCACGTTTCGGGCTGAAGTTAAACGTTTTCTGAGCTCCTTCTCTCGGCGCCTCTGATTTCCCTGAATGCTGTGCTAATGGAAGGTTCCTCTCGCGCAGAGCCGGCTGAAATGAGCGGTCCAGAGGTGGCCAAGACACCGGGAGGGGGCCCACCGGGCAAGGAGGGAAAGGAGCCAGTCGCCAACGGCCACGCGGGGGAGGGCAATGATGCCAACCCGTTCGCCGAGTACATGTGGATGGAGAACGAAGAGGAGTATAACAGACAGGTGAGTGGGCTGCGCACCTGACCACAGAAAAACTATCTTCAACCCATATTGGGTCCTTCGGCGCCGTCGTGCCTCGTCAGGGCCTCACCCTCCTGACGTGTCGGCCGACACGAGTCTGTAATCTGCTCTGCTCACTGGTTATTCTGAGTGAAGCTCCGCCTTAACCACATCCCCAAAATAAAGTGAAACTAGCTCCATAACTATCAGGTGTCTCTGCGTCACTCTGGTGTCTCTGGACCGGTTCACTCTACATGTTACTAGGTGTGATTTAGTCTGTTATGAAACACAACACACGGAAATGTAGAGATATAATAATTAACATCCTGTCCTTTTTTTTCTTCTGTTTTTTAATTAAAAAGGTTCTGACATCATTATATTACAGAAACATGAAAGTAAACAATCAGGGAGTTTGTTGAGAAACCCTTTGATCACTACTGCTTCACATTTGCAGTAGAACATTAACATAGAACATTCTACACAGTTGCTGTGGTTCAGAACCAGGAGGATTCTTTGTTTGGACCAGCTGGACAGACAATGGACCCAACATGGGACAAAAACTGTTTAAACTTCCATGTTGACTAAGTTTGTTTGTTTGTTTACTCCCTCTGATGCCTCCGTCTTTCTTTATAATCTTCCTGCCGCCCACTGATCTTTGACCCCACAGTGGGGAGAAAAGAAGCTCTGTAGCACCATCTAGTGGACTTGAAGACATTGTTTTGAACATGTCAAAACCAAAGTGTCCAATTTATATTTTCTGGTGTGACTCCTTTTTGTTTTTCCTTCTCAATCCCCGGTGCCCCCCTCCATTCTCTGAATCTTTATATCAATGTTCTCCGTCGGTTACATGATCCATGTGTGGAGATATCCCCTCACGTCTGAGAAGGTTTCTCTAGTCTCTCGTGCAAACATTTATATCTTATGTTCTTCCTCTGTTCTGGTGTTCATGTCATGCATCTCCCCTCCCTCATCATCTCTCAGGTAGAAGAGGAGCTCCTGGAGCAGGAGTTCCTGGAGCGCTGCTTTCAGGAAATGCTGGAGGAGGAGGACCAGGAGTGGTTCATCCCTGAACGTGACCTCAACAACCAGGGGGTGGGACAGCTGCAGCAGCAGCTCAACGGCCTGTCCGTCAGCGATCACCACAGCAACCTGGAGGAAGTGGCGGTGAGTCAGAGATGAGGTGTGGCCTCAGTCAGAAATGGATCCCTGTCCAGATGTTAAAACAAATCTCCTCTTTCCCCTTGTCCTCCCCGCAGAGGAAGAGCGTCTTGAATCCTGAGGCGAAGGAGTTTGTCCCGGGAAAGAAATACTAGGAGTCCCCCTCACCCCCATGGAGCCTCCACATGCTCACACACACAAACCAGTCCTCACGTGTTCTCAGAGACTCTGGCGGCTATAACCGCACACACACACACACAATTACACTTACACACTCACACACACACACACACACACACCTAAGTCCTCGGCGTGCTGGCAGGCCCAGTTGGGGGGTGGGGGGATTTCTTTTTCCTTTTTTGTTTCTTTATCTTTTTATTTCCTGTTTGTTTCTTGTAAGCTGAGGGACATTGGGAGCAGGGGTGGGGTTTGGGTACGAAACCAGCACCGCCCCGCTGCGGGCACAAGCTCACTGCATTTCAGCCGACGCCGGTGATATCTACAAAGCGCGCGAGACCCCACTGACGCCCACCCCTCGAAAAAAACCGAAACAGCTACGCGGGAGTGATGCCAGAATCAAATGTCGGTCCAAAACATCGTGACGTTTCCGACAGCGCGGTCAGAGAACGACGCACGTTTCAGAGAGAGTCGTTGGGCCTCTGGCGCCGCTCTGTAGAATCACAGCGGTCTTTCAAATCCGTTAATGTTTGCAAGCTCCGTTCTTTGTATCTGCAGCGGCGCCGTTCCAAACCAAACACACACGCTGGGATCCGGTTTGGACGATAACCATAGATGAATTATTTTCCCAATTTTTGTGGAAGTCTATGTTTATCTTTTGTCCAGCTTAACAAATAGTTCTTAAGAAAAACATCGTGATAGTGGGAAGGTCAAAAAGTAAAACGTAGTTATCCCCCTCCCCTTTTTTTTTTTTTTTTTTTTTTTGTTTTCCCAGCGTTCTCCTGGAGTTCAGTTTGGACTCATTGGTGGTCTTGAACGGCCGCCGCGTCGGGAGTATTTGGTCTGGAATGACGCCGCCGTCTCTTTCTGCTGGACTGACCTCCAGCGTCAGATCAAATTTTAAGTAGCCTTTGCTCCTTCTTTTTGTTTTTGTCATCTTTTGAGGATGAGGCGTGGAGTGTCTATTGGGTACAGTAACCTGTGGTGTCCATGCGGTCCTGTTGGCAGGAGGAGGCGCCAGGAGGCCCTTCTGTCAGACCGGATGTCTGACGGGACGGCCCCCTTGCTCTTCTGCGTATGCAGGGTGGACTTCCGTTGAAAAGTTCTTTTTAACCATGAACGTGCTTCGTGGCTGAGTTGTGAGCCAGTGAGGAAACCCAGATTCTTATGAGTCATCGAGCCGCTCCGTCTAGTACGCCGCCATCTCCGCTAGAAAATGCAAAGGCCAGGTCAAGTTGTGTGTTCAGCAGCCGACCGGCGAAATCACGTCGCTACATCCGTGCAGCTGTTCCCCGACGTCCGGCCCGACGGGTTCTGGTTTTCCTCTTAAAGCGCACAGAAGATACTCGGTTAAAATGGAACTTCTTCGCTGTGTCGCAACCCCGAAGCTGTTGACTGGCACCTCGGTGAAGTCCATAGGAATGTCTGCCAGGTGGATTGTACAACATGAAATCATTTTTCTGGTGATTTTTGTTTAGATGAGTTAGATGACAACAGCCATTTAAAAAAAAAAAAGTCCAGAAGACACGGTATGAATTTCAATACAAAGAAAATCATGAAAAAAGATGAATAAAGATGTTAAAGACAAAAGCCTGTTGTTGTTTGTTAGGTCACACACACACACACACACTGGACTGTCGTCACCATCGGGTCTTTGGAGACTTTTCTTTTAATAAAGTAATTCATTTCAATGTAAATGATGATTCCGATCCCTTCATTTAACAAATCTCACGTAAAATCACATTGCTGTGAAAAAGTATTGGAACCCTTCCTGCCTTTTTTGTGTGTGTATTTCTTACTGGACTGTTTTGGATCTTTAATTCTTTGTTTTTTACACCAAACAAATACATCTTTAGTAAATATAAAATACACCACTCAGTTAAAGAAGCTGGAATCTGTCGTCCCTGACAACTGTACCTGTTTATCATTAATCATAATCTGGTGTTTATTCAGATTACCCACACCTGGTAACCATGGGAACCGGGACCCACAGCAAGATATGTCCCTGAAAAGCCCCCAATCCACTGCGTTGTACGAGTTATCCCCCAGATTTAACTCCTTATATTAGACGTTAAGTTTGTAAAAATCTCCTAGTGAGTAAAGTATGAATTATTAGAGTAAAATATGATGTAAAACAAGATAAATCTGAGTTGAGATTTATTGCACTAAATCGAAACGGTTGGGAAATAATGGCCCGGAAACTTTTGGAGATAAAGCTCTCTTGTGTCGTTAATATACAAAACAATCCAGTTCTTCCTCGCCACAAACATTCACTCAGTGATGATAGAGGCTGACATGAAGGCGTCACATGTTCATCAGGAGCAGCAACCATTCACGCCATCATTCATTCACCAGTGGAACAACCAGTGGGGTTCAGTATCTTGCTCAAAGACACTTGGACTTGTGGTTCCTCACTGACCGGGGATTGAACCACCGACCTACCAACTGAACCACCATATGATTGAGAATGAAAGACACACAACAAAATAACAGTTTTTCTAATCTGTGTATTTAAAAAAGAAAAAGAAAGTTCAGAGTGAAGGACAACATTCAGCCGTGAAGAGGGTCACATCTAGAGCTTCGACCAGTCCCTCTAGGAGGAACACAGAACACTTATGTTAGAACAATCAGAACAAGTCATAGGATAGAGCTAGACACACACTCTCTCACACACACTCTCAGACACACACTCTCTCACACACACACATACTCTCTCTCTCTCTCACACACACATCCATCTCTCTCACACTCACATACTCTCTCCCTCTCTCTCACACACACATCCATCTCTCTCACACTCACACACTCTCTCCCTCTCACACACACACTCTCAGACACACACTCTCTCCCTCTCTCTCACACACACATACTCTCTCTCTCTCTCTCACACACACACACTCTCAAACAAACAGACACACTTTCTCTCACACACACTCAAACATACACGCTCACACTCTCTCAAACACACACACACACTCAGTGAACCCCCCCCTCTTCTTACACAGTAGCTGGCCTGGTATTCCGTCACCCATTTCCCGTTGCTGCTCCGGCCGTCGGCGGCTTTCCTCCGCGGGGCGCCGCTGTCAGTTTCCATGAAGGAGAGAGTAAATGAAATAAAATGAAAGTGTCAGACAGTAATGAAGATTACTGGAGGAATCTACTTAAAGAACTGGTGAAGAATGTGTCCGTCTACCCAGAGTCGCTCTTCAAGTTGCTCATATCACAAGTTTCAGCACCTGAACAGAATCAAAGAAGATTCAACAACATGTCACTTACTGCATGAAGTGATCGACTCCACCACCTCTGTCACACTCTCTCTCTGCCTCACCCTGACCCCCTCACTCTCTGTCTCTCCTCCTCACTCTCTTTCTTCCCCCCCACCACTTTTTCTCCCTTACGCTCTCTCACTCTCTCACCCTAACTCTCTCTATCTCAAAGTCTATCTTGCTCACTCTCTCGCTCACCCTCACTCTCTCTATCTCAAAGTCTCACTCTCTCACTCTCTCGCCGTTCTGTGTAATAGTTCTACATCCTCGATGGTTCAGTCTCTCCACCGTTTGTGTTTTTCCTTCAGAGGTGTTGAACCTCTTTTAAACATTTTTATTCCACCAGATGAATCTGACAGTCTGTGGTTTTATACTTGTTACGTCGTCTGACAACATCTTGAAGCTGTAGAGTCACTTTTACCTTCACTTAAACTTCTTCTGTGTGTTTGAGACAGCTGTCCTACCTGTAACAACCATACTTGGACTGACAGCCGCTCGGAGGTTAAGCGGCTGCTGGGTCCTGTAGGTTCCTTGGGTATGGGCCGGGCAGTATCCTCCAGCAGCTGAGCCGATCGGTGACCTCGTAATCACACCTACAGGTGAGTGAGAATTCAGAGAAAATGAGAAACCAGTCATGGACCCGTCCCGACAGAAACCAGCCTCCATCTTCTGCGTTCTGCTGCTCGGAACCATCAGCTGTCCATGAACGTGAAGGACTGCGTCTCAGAGAGAACACCTTACCTTCTCCAGTAAACATGCAGTACTCCTCGCGGGGCCGTGGGGGTGGGGCTAGTGTCCTGGCGGGGGGGGCTTTAAACGTGATGAGGATGGTAGGATCGGTGATGTCATCTTGAGACTCGAGGGAGGAAGAAACAGGCTGAAGGAAGGGGAGCAGAAGGAGGGAGGACGGTTGGTGGAAATGGTGACGAGAAGATATTTAAGAAGTGTAGCACAAAGTTGTGAACTTGTGTGAGTGTGTTGTTGTTGTTCACCTGTGCACACACACACACAGCATCACTGCTGTTGGTTGCCTGAAGTTGATCAGCTGAGGCTTCATGATCAATCTGTCAAACACGGCGACACAGTATGAAAGTGTGAAAAAGGGTTTGAGGGTTCTGATTCTAGGAGGAGCTTTAGTCGCGTACCTCAATGACGGTGTGGAGGGTTCCTTTAATCCATCCATCCTTAGGCTGGTTGGTTAATGTGGGATTCCCCGTCTGGACTCCCTGCCGAGACACATTGAAGCCATGAGTGGTGACGAAGTTCGCTGATGTTGTCGGCATCACTCTGAAAGGTAAAGAGGTGGATTGTGAGTTTTTCTTCTTTTTTTTTTTAACACCAAGCTCATTGGGCTGAACAGAGACACTGAAGTGGAAAGTGAACTAGACGAGCAGCTACAGAGTATCTGAGAGATAATCAGAGAGTTTGTTGCAGTTGTCGTTAGATTTCGAGGCTGGCAATAACTCAGACATTAATGGAGGAATCTGCAGGAAGTTTTCAGCCAAATGACTTAATTACAAAACACAACTGGTTTTTAATCTGCCGTGTATTCACTTAAAAAAAGAAGTTCAGAGGGAAGGATGAAGTATTCAGCCTTGACGAGGGGTAATGTACTGTGCGCTCTAGTTGTCATACTGTATAATGTTTGTAATAAAAAAAAGTAATTGTACTAAATAAATATTACTGACCTGTAATTAAAAGGTCCACAAATGTGGGAATATTTGGACAGAGTCAGAGACTTCTGTCAAAGATTAAAACAATCCACGCTGCTTATTAAATCCTTCTGCAAATGCTTTGATCTAAATACAACCTAAGATGTAAATGATTTGATCCCTTGATCTAAATGTAAGCTTTGATCTAAATGGTTTGATCTAAATGTTAGCCCCTCCCACCCTAGCGGCCCGTATTTGGGCTTCTAGATCCTTTTGCTATTATCTTACAGTTCACAATAGTATAGTTTGATAAAGCAATGGATATTTATGAAGTCCAGATGTTGCAGTATTTGCAAATAGATCCATCTAAAGGACAAAGTTGGTTTCCTGCAGCCAAAATCTCTCTGGGGTCAAAATCCTGTTTTGCTATCAAACTGGTCCAAATGGAGAGTTCTCCTGGTCCTTTTGAACAAAAGCTTTGTAGAACTGGAAAAAGCACTCAGATTGCAGAAACCTCCGCCAAGGGCCAGAACCTACCTCTGAACATCTCCTCAAAGGAATCAAAGGAAAGCAGAGGAACGAAGGAATCAGTAATTTCACAGAACGTCTGGCCAAATTGTGACGTCACAACATCAAACGGCTTTTTGTTACTTTATTTTAAAAGCTATGAAACACGTCACGTCACCAAAATGTAACCATCTCTAACATACGTTAAAACTTTCATGTAAATCCCTCCTGTAGTTTTTCCAGGATCCTGCTAACAGACAGACAAACAGACAAAATAACGCCCATGAAAACAGGACCTGCTGTCAGTGGGCGGCGACCAGCTCCTAAACGCCACACGGACAAGAAGTATGAATGGAATGTGGTTTAGCATCACCAGAACCATCGACCTCTTGATATACAGGATAGATCTCCTTTAGTTCATTCAAAGTCTCAAATTTTCACTAAACCGAACCAGAAATTATGATCGGAAACATTTTAAAGGTGAATCTCCCCCTAGTGGTGGAACTATGCAATTAACTCTTCCCAAAACGAATCCAGTTCTTCCTTGCACTGAGGCTTATTGGGACATCAACCTTTGAAATGGAGTGATCCATGAAATAGTTTTTGAGTTTTTGATATATGATATAATACTCAACTAAAAATTAACTTTAATTGACTTAAAAAAATAAACGGAAGAAGATTTGTTATATTATTTTGTAATACTTAGATTTAGATGTATTTAAAACTATGTACCTGAGTACATTATTGATACTTCTACTTCTAAGTATTGGTTTCAGCACCCAAGGCAGACATTAAAATGTGTCTCCCTTGGGTGCCTTAAACTTCTACTTCAGCCTCTGGAACCTCGGAAACGACCCTTGACCCCTCCTTCAGCTGGCGAGTATTATTCAGAAGTGGTAAATATTCAAGATTGATGAAAAGGCAGCACATGAATCATTACACAACATTTAACACAAAACACAACTGATTTTTAATCCGACGTGTGTTTATTTAAAAAAAATAAAAACAGATGAAGTTCAGAGTAAAGGATAAAGTATTCAACCTTGACGAGGGTCACGCTTCTGGAGCTTTGACCAGTCCCTCTAGGAGATACAGAAACATTTATGTTAGAACAAGGCAGGGGCGCACACACACACACACACACACACACACACACACACACGTACACACACACACACACACACACACACACACACACTCTCAAACACACACACACACACACACACACACACTCTCAAACACACACACACACACACACACACTAAACCCCACTTACACAGTAGCTAGCCTGGTATTCTGTCACCCATTTCCCGTTGGTGGGTCCGCTGTCGGCGGCCCTCCTCTGAGGGGCGCCGCTGGTTTGCATTTTATTGGTGTCAGTTTCCCTGACGGAGAAAAAAAAACCCAGATTCACACAAATGTCAGAAAAATGATGCAGGAATATACATATAAATATATATATACATATATATATATATAAACAAGAAGAAGAACTGGTGAAGAATGTGTCTGTCTACCCGGTCATCTTCATGTTCTTCAAGTTGATGTCACAGACGTCCGTTCCTGATCAGAATTAAAGAACTTTCACTCACATATATATACATATACACACACACATATATATATATTTATATATACCGCTAACAGCAGTACTGTATATATATATATATACAGTAACTAGTAGCTAACAAGTTTAGGTTATAAGTAAATATATTCATTCTGGTGCTGAGGGCGAGACGAGAAGGTCAACCTTTCAGAATCTGGGAGCAGATGATTATTATTGTCTCAGTGTTTCCTGTTAGAGATCAGAGTCACAGACTTTACTGTTAGAAGCGTCTCTTGAAAGGCACCGTTCAAATTTCAGTTATTATTATTATTATAATAATAATTCATTAAATTCTTTTCTTCTGGCTCCTAGTCAGACCCATCATAAAGAAAAATACCCGTTTTTGTTCCATCTCTACTATCTTCTGAAAAACATCTCACAGAACCGTTATTTAATCATTCATCTGACATCATCATGTCTCTTTGATCTTCGGCTGTCTGACCTTTAACAGCAACATTTGGGGCGAAGGTCGCACGAAGGTTAAGTGGCTGGTTCCCCCGGTGTCTTCCTTGGGTGTGGGCGGGACAATATTCTCCACCGGCTGAGGCGGAGGTCGGTGTCCAGGTAATCACACCTGCGGGTGGAGGAAAGTTAGTTGTACCTGAGTTAGTACCTGAGACAAATGAAACATTTCAGAGGTCAGAAGTTTAAGCTCCTCCAAGAAGTTCCCCTTTCTGCTTAAAAGAAAAGTTCTGTCATTAACCCCACACCTCCTGAAGTTACAACCAGTCAGCTACCCCTCCCTCTCCTCGCTGTCAGTCAACGTGAAGGACTCCTTACCCTCTCCGGCAAACATGCAGTGCTCCTCACGGGGCTGCGGGGGAAGGGGCGGGGGCAGTGCCCTGGGGGGCGGAGCTTTAAACGTGATGAGGATGGAAGGATCGATGACGTCGCTTTGAGGCGCAGAGGAAGGAACAGGCTGAGAGAAAGGGGCGGAGGGGGGAGAGAGAGATGGTTGGTGGACCTGAGATGATGTGAGACCCTTTAATGCATAACATTCAAAACATATTTAGTTTAAGTCATTGATTTGATGTCAACACAAAAAATAGTTTTTCATTATTTCATATCCTGTTCAGTGTCGCAGTGGCTGATTTTAAACTGTAAAAAAAAATGTCATGATGAAACTTTGTATTTTCTATGAAGAATAGGTACCTCCTCCTCCGAGGCCACTTTGACCTGCGGCGTCCCCCAAGGCTCCTTCCTTGGCCCCTTACTGTTTAGCATATGCATGTTGCCACTGGGTCACATCATAAACAGGTTCTGTCACATTTCCCGATAACAAATAGTGACTGAAATTATGCTGGACCAAACACTTAGGACATTAACGGGTTTGGATCTTTAGCTCAAAGTTGTCAACGCGTGAGTGTGTTGTGGTGCTTCACCTGTGCACAAATACACGCAGTGTCACTGCTGACGGCTGCATGTTGATCCATCACAGGGGCGCCGTCGTGATCAAACTATCAAAACAAACACAGTGTGACAGTGAGACAAACAAACCGGGTCGGATCAACACTGACCAACTTGATGTGGACATTGGAGCCTCTAGTGGACGCACAGTGGAACTGCAGTGAAGGGAAAGATTAGGTGTTATCGTATTGATTTCAATCTTAGACGCATACCTCAATGCAGGTATGGAGGGTTCCTTTAATCCATCCGTCCTGATCCTTGTTCATCACAGGAACTTTGGTGCCGGTATTCTTCTTGCCTCCACCTCGGCAGACGTTGCAGCTGTGAGTGGAGATAATGTTTGCAGATGGCATAATCCTCAGAGTCTGAAAGGAGGATGTGGATCACGACAATGTTTCACGACATAAACAGTAGAGAGGATGAATACGAGTGACGGTGGGATGATTGAAGGGGTTCTGGTCGCTCCGGCTTCAATCCACGAACCATTACTATAGTGTAAAAGTACTGATGACTCTCAGGGGCTGATCCCTGAAAGCCCTCAAATCCCCTGATTTATACACATAATTCCCTGGTTGAACCCTTCAACTTAAATGTGAGGTTATGTTCCAAGAACAGTATTTTTCATTAAAAAGTCAAATTTAAAAAAAACAAGATAGATGACCTTGAATCGTTCGGATTGAAATATTCATATGCTTCAAGTTTGGACTTAATCGGACCAACCGTTGTCCAATTAGGTACCGGAAATGTTTAGAGATAAATCTCCCCCTAGTGGCGAGATAATGCAACAAAACTTTCCCAAAATCAATCCAGTTCTTCCTCTCACTTAGGCCTATTTGGGCATAAAATTAGAAAATGATCCATGAAACACTTTTTTAATTATCGCGTTAACACGAACGATCTTCGGCGGCTGACGTAGCTGATGTGGCGGCGGCGATTACGACTCAAGAATATCCCCCACGTTTTGGGGATTTAATCAGCTCAAAACATCAAGAGGCACAACTTCATATTATTATTAACTACAACTATAAATGCTGTTTATAGTTATAACATTTTGTTTTTGTAATTTTACTAAAAATAAATCCTGACCTTCTGTAAAAATGATCCACGCCGTTAGATTGTTCGGACAGAGTCAAGGACAGCTGTCAAACGTCCGATCAACAGTTTCCATAATATTGTTTCGTAAATGCTTTGATTCAAAGGAAACCTTTGATCTTAAAAACAGTCTCCTGATGACATCATTGCTGGTCACATGATCTGGTCACATGATGCTGTCACATGGTACCGATGGTTGATCTCGGTATCATGATGCTGAAACCTCGTCCCGATTTTCTAAATGTCATAAATAAGTAATGTTACTGAAATATTTACTTACCTGTTACCAGGTGACGTTCAAAGGTGAAAATGTTGGACAGCGTCGGAGACTGCTGTCAAAGATCAGCGACACACGTTCTCCTTATATTGCGTAGTCAATGCTTTGATCTTAATACGGCCCGCTTATGACATCATTGCTGGTCACGTGGTGCGGCCCAGCTCTTTGATAGGCAGAAATTAAAACAAGGTGCGTTTACCAGTGATGGCGGTAATCTTCATCAAACGCCACCCGACAGGAAACAAGAGAAGAAGACGAGCTAGCAGCGACGGTTATGGCTGAGGAAAATCTGACTGTGGTCCATCTGATGACATGGTGCTGACCCGCATCGTTGTTCGGTGTGTCAGCCGTTTCAAGTCAGGTTTCGGACCGGGGGTCCGATACCGAAAAACTACGAAAGCGTCATACGAGGCTCGACCCTTTGATGTCCTGCTCAGCTGTTTGGAATCGTACGATCTACGGCCGGTTCTAGACGTACTAACATCGTGTATTATTATTATTATTATTATGGTGTCATGGATGTAGTTTAAGTTCCTTTGTTGATTCGGGCCGATCAAACTACGAAGTCTTCCAAGTATGATGAAATGCTAACTGGCTACTGAGACATGCTATCATGTCAGCGATCTTGGGGGGAGTTGGGGGGATACTGATCCCCCAAGA
>VRLP01005809.1:30000-33404 GCA_009660295.1 Lophius piscatorius
CCTGCAGTGCCCCCCACAGGGTTGTGGGGGATGTGACATGGAAGGAAGAGCTTTGAAGGTGATGAGGATGGTAGGATCGATGTTGTCAACTTGAGGCGCGAGGCAGGAAGATACAGGCTGGGGGGAGGAGAGCAGAAGGAGGGAGGAGGGTTGGTGGTGGGCGGATACAAGATGTTTGAGGTTGTGTGGGTGTGTGTTGTTGTGGGTCACCTGTGCACAGACACACACGTCATCACTGCTGTCGAACACTTCAGGTTGATTCGACGCAGATGAGGCTTCATGATCGATCTGTCAAAACAGGTAACACAATGTGACAGCCTGTCAATCAAACCTGGTCCAGTCATCAACACAGTCAGGGTTGAAGTGGAGAGCAAAAGAAACCAATGATTAAGAAAGTAAGAAAGGTGTTACTGAGTGACGTCGTCCGTAAGCCGTGCTGTTCTCTTCTTTAGCGTTATCGACGCCGCGGGAATTTCTGTTGATTTTGGTCATTTGTTCAAGGTTCAATCTTCCCGCAGTGAGGATGACTGCATTTGATGTTTGCAGTGACATTTAAAATATTCATATGAACGACATATATGGGAATTATATTCCCATAAAGTCTGGGAAACTACAGAATTGTTATCGGCGCCGCGGCGTCTGCATCCATCACAGATCCCACAAGATGACATCAAACTCATCAAACATGTCATGGATCGTTTTTAGATTTCATACTCGCACGGACCGAAGTGTGAGGAAGAACTGGATTTTGGGAAAGGTCAGATTCATGTTTCCAACTCTAGGGGGAGCTTTATCTCCAAAAGTTTTTGGGTGATCATTTATCACCTGTTGGTCCGATTCAGTCCAAACCTGGTGCTGATGAATGGACCCAAAGAGATCTAACTTAAATACATCCTATTTAACGCACGTTTAAAAACACTGTTTTTCAGATAAACCTGCTGGTCTGATTTAGTCTAAATGTACCTCCTCTGAACCCTCAAGTATATCTAACTTGTACTTGTCTAATATTTACTGTAATTGTTCATAATGTTCCATCGTCTTGTTTTATTCTGAAAAACTACTAATAACTGAATTTATCTCCATTATTGAGTCTCTCTGGGATCTGATCCTAGAACAGACTGATGAGGTCATAGAAACAGTTATGTTGAGTCACTCTGGTCAGTTGGAGATTATTGATGAGTAACATTTATTGTGAGGAGTTCAATCAGGGGGATTGCTGGTACTACGCAGGGGATTGGGGGCTTCTGTGGGATGACAGCGTGGGTCTCGTTGTTTTCATGACGGAGGAAAGAACGTTACAGTTTGAGGACCCGCCTCTGAACCGGGCCTGAGAGAACTTGGACGCGTACCTCGATGACTGTGTGGAGGGTTCCTTGGATCCATCCGTCCTGAGGCGGGTTGATTAGTGGAGAATCAGCTCCAGATGTTGTGCAGATGTTCTTGACGCCAGGCCGACGCACTTTGAAGTCATGACTGGCGACAAAGGCCTCTGATGGCATTATTCTCTGAAAGTGAAGAACGCAGACGGTTTCTGTGATGATGGTCGGACATGTGAGGTAATAATTAGGAATAAGGGGTCCGACGTGACTGAATGTAGTTCAGAAAAGTACCGTATGTTGATTTTAACAGCGACTTTGTGTCTCAGGTAGCTGCAGGCAGTGTTTCAAAAGTCTTGTAAAAAAAAAAAAAGCCACTTTTGAAATGACATTTATGGTAATATTTATTAATATTTATTTTCCCAGAAGAAAAAAAAAATGTAAATGTTGAATCTAATCTGATATTTTAGATAAATCTGATTGTAAAAATTCAATTTATATGTAAAATCATAATTTAAATGTCACATCTAAACATTAAATCTAAATCTTAAAGTTACATATAGATGTTAAATGTAAATCTAAATTCTTGAATCCAAGTATTACATCTAAATGTAAATGTTGCATTTAAATATTCAATCTAAATGTAAATGCTAGATATAAATGTTAAATGTAAATGTAAATTTCATGACTTTAAAAACATGACGGCACCTTTTAATCGTTTGGAGCTAAATATGGAAAAAAGTTGTTTATGTTATTTTACATTGTTCAACGCTACAATCGGTGGCCCGTATTCTAGTCAATGGAAAATACGTAAAGTTTGGGGAAAAATATCGTACAATTTTTAACTTGTGTGTCAGAAACCCTCATCAGAAACAATCGGCAGGTTTTCTTCTTTTGGGACGTATTAAAATTAAAAAACTATTGATTATAATTATCAATAACGTGCCGTATGTTTGATCAATTTGTTGTTAAATTCCGTCAAACTAAAATCTAAACAATGTCCTACATTCTACTGGATGAAGAAGTAATTATAGTCAAGCAGTAATAGAAGTAATTCAACTGACCTGCAGTGAAATGATCCACAGACGGGATATTTCTTGGACAGCGTCTGAGACGGCTGTCGAAGTTTAACCATCAACAATGTTGGTTTTATTCCTTTTTTAAAAGCTTTGATCTCCGGGCGACCTTTGATCCAAACACAACAGAGGATGAACCTACTCTGAGCTCAAAATAGAAGAAGCATCATCGGTTGGAATTAAACCGATACAAAATCCAAATATTAGTCAAAGTATAATTTTGATATCTTTGGGAAAAAAGCCATAATTTAAATTCACATGGTGCTTCAACAGCGACACCTACAGGGCAGTCTGCTTTTACTTTGAAACCACAGAACTATAAAACACACAGGTGATAAAGTGTAACAAGCAGATCAACCACACACTGACCTACTGCACTTCCGCTCTGCTCCTTCAAAATAAGAGCACTGAACATAAACCGCACACCTGTTTGCTAACAGGAAACATAAATTCATTGGTGGAATTTTCCGAGGCCCAAACCATAAAAGGTGATTTATTGTGTTTATTAAGGTTACAGGTGAAGAAGATTTTCAATATTTGTGGCATTAGATCATGAATATCTTGAATAAATGCTTTAATTTCTGAATTGTTGAAAAAGAAATCTCTCCAGCCGAATTCTTGGATGGGCAGATAGAAATAACAAAAACGAGCCACAAATACCTCGTAGGAGCTCGAGGCAGTGAGATCTTCCTCATCGACGAGGAAGATCTCACTGTGGTCCACGTCACCCACTCATGAGAGAAATTCATGGAAAAACGTTCTTAGAACATAGGACGAGAATAATTGCCGGACAGAAGGATATGTAGACAGACACCTACCGTCATTCACGTTACTGTGATCCTTGGAGAGTCTTTATCCAGTCCAACCTTCCTCCTCACAGTGTGTGGGGTCAGTTTACAGACACGTCCTCTTCCAGGTGGATGTCTAACATCTCCAGTCTCTTTAAACTTCTTCATTATTGATCTAACTGTTCAAACTGACATTTTGAACTGCTGAGAGATGTTCTTGTCTC
>VRLP01005810.1:0-33399 GCA_009660295.1 Lophius piscatorius
TAAGTGTGTGGTTGTGTCTAAGTGTGTGGTTGTGGTTGTGTATAAGTGTGTGGTTGTGGTTGTGTCTAAGTGTGTGGTTGTGTCTAAGTGTGTGGTTGTGGTTGTGTCTAAGTGTGTGGTTGTGGTTGTGTATAAGTGTGTGGTTGGGTCTAAGTGTGTGGTTGTGTGTTGTGTATAAGTGTGTGGTTGTGTATAAGTGTGTGGTTGTGTATAAGTGTGTGGTTGTGGTTGTGTATAAGTGTGTGGTTGTGTGTTAGTGTGTTAGTTTGTGATTGTGAACGGTTGAAGTAGCATTAACAGAACACTTCTTGACCCCTGACCTCAGAGTCCTGTGGACCGGGGAGACAGATGGGTTCGGTTTGGCTGGCAGGTAAACTTTTAGCCCATTGTTTGGTTCTGCTGTCTATCTGGTTCTGGTTCTGGTTCTGGGCAGAGGGGTGAGCAGCTCCATGTTTCTGAGAAGTTTGAGTTTAGACACACAAAACAATAAATGCTGTGGTTCCGACATTGACAGGTGGACCTTAAAGAGTCTCACAGACCATTTGGACCGGAGTTCGGTGGCAGACCTCAGCGGAAGTGTCTGAAACAGAGAGTATTTTTTATTTTGTAATCTCTGAGTTCACAGGTGAGGATGATTGAATGATTGAATGAGTTTACCTTTGGAACTAGGGACACGGACTGAGGCGCTTCCATTGGAGGAGAGAAATCTTCCTCCTTCGTCCATCACATCACAACAACAACAACAACAACAACTATTTAAAAGACACCGAACCCTCGCGCCGGTGTTTTATTTCTGTCGGCATGCTAGCTTAGCCAGGCTAGCTTAAGTTAGTAAGCCTAACTTTTGTTTAATATCTTTAAAAATAATCCTAAAGTCAACTAACGTTAAAAAAAATATTAATTTGAGCGCGTATAGACTTTAATAATTCCCGTCCATGCCAAATTTAAACGGTTATAGTCACTGAAAAAGGATTTAAAAAACTTTTACTAACGTTAGCTTGTAGGAGGTTCGCCAATGACCGTAAACAGAGATCAGACGATGACGTCACGCAAAATGACCCAAATGTTTTAAGGGATACACCAAATTAAATTATACACATCAGATTGTCTTATGTGTCGTTTAAACTATTTTATGGGCAAATAAAGTTGAGAACTCTTAATTATTTTAATTATTTTTGAAATAATTAACGACTTCCTTTAAAAATAAAGGAAGTCGACCGGAAGTTATCTGGTGAGATTTTCAACATAAACGTCATATGAACGATGGTGTGTTCGTTTGTGTTGGTCATTCTGTTTTTATACAATAACTCAGTCATAAAATTAATAAAAATGGACTAATTTTGAGAGAAGGATAGAAATGTATATAATATCCTTATATGGGAAATTAAGTTGTTACTGCAGCTCCAAAATTATAAGAAAAGTGAGATGTTTAAATGAACACAGATACAGACATTATAAATGACATACATTTTCAACCATACTTATATTCATATATGATAAACTCGTGAGGAGAATATTTAAGTATGTAGCAGAGCAGTTAGATTGTTTGTTACTTCCTGTTGCGTCTTCTTTTACCATCACCTCTCCTAGTTTAACCAGACAGACTAACCACTGCTGCCACCTAGTGGTTTCAAATTTCAACAACTCCAATCCCTACATCTCCCTTTCTTCAGAGAAAGTAGAAACTTTAAGCTGTAATAGTTTTACTGAATGTCAACAAGTTGCTGCTGTTAAAACAAACCAACGTTTTTTTTATTGTTTTTTCTACAAGTGCAACTTTTTTATTTTCATGTCCAATCTTACACTTTAGATTGGACATGAGTTCTGGGTTGGGTTCCTTCCTTCTAAAGGTTTCATTCTGTCAGGGGAAGAGAGAAGCGTCGGTCCGATCCGATCCGTCCTGGTCCGGCTCACATCTTCTGCTTTTCTGCAGTCTTTTATTTTTTAAATTTTTTATTAAGCTGAACATTTTGATCTTCCGTTCTTCCTGACAGTTTAGGATCTTAGAATTACAATCGGTCCATCAAACACCCGTCAATTATTTATATAGGACTTTCCATACCTCACACAGCCAGTACCTGCCGGGACGGGCTCTGGGTCGGGGTCGGGTCGTCGCCTGCAGACCCAGATTAGTTGTAACAGCGATAAGACGCACACAAAGTTCTTTCACATGGTTTTATTTACACCAACATCATTTTATTCAAACAGTGGGATCATCGGTGGTTCCGGACGGATCAGACGGTACAAAATATGACAACAAATATCAACACAAGAGAAATCTTCAGCAGGCAGAACCGGGTTTTTTTTTTATAGATTCTGGTCAAAGGTTCTGCTGGTGGTAGCTGACGGTGGACCCGCGGACCTACTTGAGTTCACCACAGTCGGCGATGAGGACTTTGCATTTGGGAGTGCCGCTCTTCGTCCCCTGCTTCTCCATCACCTTGACGATCTCAAGGCCGTCCACGACTTTCCCAAATACCACGTGTTTCCCGTTCAGCCTGGACAGAGAAGCGGCCGGTTAGCGCGGGACGAGCGAACCTGGACGCATCACGGCGGGAGAGGGGCTCACCAGTCGGTTGAAGCGGTGCAGATGAAGAACTGCGACCCGTTGGTGTTGGGTCCGGCGTTGGCCATGGACAGCGTCCCCAGCCCGGAGTGTTTCAGCTGGAAGTTCTCGTCGGGGAACTTCTCCCCGTAGATGGATTTCCCTCCCGTTCCGTTGTGGTTGGTGAAGTCGCCGCCCTGAAAACCAAAGCAGAGTCTGAGCACCGAGGCGCTCAGGGCCGACCAGAGACTACTTCCTGTCCTGGCGGTACCTGGCACATGAACTTGGGGATGAGGCGGTGGAACGAGGATCCCTTGTAGCCGAAGCCTTTCTCCCCGGTGCACAGAGCGCGGAAATTCTCTGTAAAAGAGAGAGAGAGTCACTGAGGGGCGAGATAATGACTGAGGAACCACCGGATGTTGTTGTTCTGATGTTTGTGTGTTTGCGTCAGGACCCTCTGTTACTTCTGGTTCTGCTCTGTTTGACCCTGCGGTTTTTCATTCTTCTTATTTGCCTGTGTTTGTCTCTTTTATGCATCTTTGTATTTTCTTTGGGTCGGTCTTTAAAGGTGGAATATAAATAAAAGATTACTCTTTGCATTAATATTATATGTTTCCTTCTACTTGGACTCAGTTTTAGCCTCTGTGACGTTTTGTCGTTGTGGTTTATTTGAATCTTTGTATCTGATATTATTTGTCATCATTTGCATATTTTTATTTCTATTTGATTGTGTGTGATGTCGTTGGGTCCGTTTGACCTCGTCTTCAAGATTCTCTTTCCACTAACGGCCGTAGTTTTGTTTCCTGGTCGTCGCTTCTTTGTGTTATTATTCCGCGTCTCTTTGTGGCGGTTTGTTGTTGCGTGTCTTCGCTCCGTCTGTTTTGTATCTCCCAACAATCGTCTTGAGTCTCTTTCAGTTTGTGGATGTTTCCCTCCACCAGCTGATCTCTGAACAGTCGCTCCACTCCGAGGCTTTCACGCACAGAAAACTGAAAGGACACATAAGAATACAGCCCCACTTCCCCTCCAGGCCTCTCTGACCCCTGCATGACCTTCTGAGGAATGGCCCGCCGTGGAATGGCCGTAGGGTGGAGACCCTGGCTTTAGAGACGAGGACACTAAAGTGCAGGAAGAGTTTGAAGCATCTGAGCCTCTATTCACAAACGACGCCTGTGAACCGTTTTCTTCATCCAGTGAATAAAAATGAGGTCAAATAAGTTCCTGATGGCGGAGTGGGAAAAATCAGCGTTTAAGGAGGTCACAGGAAGGAGGACCCGAGGAGATCTCCTCTCCTCCGTCTGAGTCGCAGCAGCGGCTTCACGTCCGTCAACATCTTCCATCCATTCCTGCAGGAAACGACCCAAACTGAGAAACACACACCATCACCGGAGAACCAGATATCCAAACGTGTGTGTGTGTGTGTGTGTGTGTGTGTGTGTGTTCTGGTTCCTGTGACCCGTATTCAGTGTTTTGGAAAAGAAAATATATATTTTTTTAAAGCTAAAACTCGCCGGTTCTTTGCTCTTTGTCTGTAGAGATAATGTAAAATACACATTTTCCTTGAATGCACCATCCTAAACTTTTATGGTACATATGTGGCGTTCAGGTGCACTAGATTCTAGGCTGCTGGTTGCAGGTAAACATCAAAACCCTACTTTATAAACGTTGCATTTATTTTCTAGAGTTTACTTTGGTCTGTGATCTTTTAAAAAAATTTTAAGGAATTATATTTCATCAAAGAGACTTTTATTTTAGCATAGTTAAGGTCAGAAATGTGAATTATATACATTTATATACTGTTTACACAGCTTAGAAGGGTTAGGGTTCGGTTCTGTCAGGAGGATTAATGGCGGCGGCGGCGCCGCCGAGGGTCACGCCCCCCTGTGGTCAGAGTTCTTACCCACCTGCCGTCTTTGGGACCCGGTCAGCCCGCAGCTGTAAAACACACACAATCAGATGAGTGACAGGAACAGACTGGATCAGAGGGCAGGGCCGTTCATAGACACGAGCCCCTCCTGGGCTCTGGCCCCCTTTAGCATAACAGTCGGCCTCAGAGCGAGACGTTTGAGTCCCCCCGAAACCTCCCTCCCATTTGATGAACTTTGTAACATTCTTTTTTTTGTTTTTGTTTGAATAGTGTTGCTCTAATAATCATTTCATCATTTGTAACGCCCTCCTAGCCTTCATCGTTTACAGCGGGAGGCTTTTCTTACTTATGACCACGCCCACTCTCTCCAGATCTTTGATTGGCTGCTGAGGCGGGACCTGCAGATCAATCTCTGCGGCGGCGCTCTTGACCACAGGAAATCCATTAGATACAAAAGCTGCACACTGTAAACGAATAACGCCAGGGGGGGGATAGATATAGATCTATCTATCGATAGATATAGATCTATCCATCTATAGATAGATCTATCTATAGATAGATAGATCGATCTATCTATAGATAGATAGATCGATCTATAGATAGATAGATAGATCGATCTATAGATCTATCTATCTATAGATCGATCTATAGATAGATAGATAGATCGATCTATAGATAGATAGATCGATCTATCTATCTATAGATCGATCTATAGATAGATAGATAGATCGATCTATAGATAGATAGATCGATCTATCTATCTATCTATAGATGGATAGATCTATATCTATAGATAGATAGATCGATCTATCTATCTATCTATAGATGGATAGATCTATATCTATAGATAGATAGATCGATCTATCTATCTATCTATCTAGATATAGATATCGATATAGATCTATCTCTATCGATAGATATAGATCTATCGATAGATATAGATCTATCGATAGATATCTATCGATAGATCTATATCTATCGATAGATCTATATCTATCGATAGATATCTAGATAGATCTATATCTATTCCCCCCCCCCCCCCTAGGCATATGCCATTAAACCCTACAGACTGCCCCTTTAAAGGAGCCTGTTAAAGCTCCAGATTTGAGACTTTCCCCCATATAAGGATTCACTAACGCCACAAAAACAACGTAAACCATTAAAACCATCATTTAAAATGTTGTTTTTGTTTTTTTTGGAATTATCTTAATTCTTAAAAAAAACTTTCTGCAAATTCCACAAAAGAGTGAAATGATTCAAATTGACTTTTCAAACACCATCATTCTTATTCAGGAATGTTTTTTCTAAACAAAACTCCAAAACCCAAAGTTCATCAAACATTTCCAGAACATGTGATGCTTGAATGGACCTACACGTCACTTCAGATTATTTACACATATTGTTCTGTTGATTGGGTTTTATTTCAAACTCTAAATGTAGAAATAAGAAGAAACTAGGACGTGATGTTTGTAGTTAGGGTTAGGGTCAGCTCATATCATTCACCAAACAAAACAAAATCCAGACACCTTATCTCGTAATTGTGAGATCCAAACATCAGAACACATCCGAGTCCTACCGCCGGTACCGGACAGATGCAGTCACATGTGGGAGAAGAACTCGAGGCAGGTGCAAACAATCACACATCCCTCTCATCTCGTAATCACGACATGTTGGTCTCGTGGTTATGAGATCCGAATCTCACAATGATCAAAGAAGGTAAAGATTGTTTTTTTTTAAATTTTATTTGGTGAATGCGCCGCTTTCATCAAACACGCTTCCTTCCGTAAATAAGGTCGTTGATAAAAGATGATAAAGTGCAGGAATCTTTGAACGCGTCTGGCTGACCTGCAGGCCTGATGAAGACACACAGCTGGATGATACAAGTAAATACGAAATAAGGAATAAAGGACTATTTCAGTATCTATGTTCTCCTTACCTCCATTATGATCCTGCCAGCGTTGGCTCCGTCAATAGTGATGTCAAAGAAAACTTTGGGGTTCTCCATGTTAATAACGCGATATGTATCTTATATCTACGTACAAGGATGGATTCTTGACAGCAGGTCGGACTCCGCCGCTGCTCCGGTCTATTTATATGACGCTGCAAATCGGTGACGTATGACCTGCTGATAGCCAATTAGCGTGGGGGTGCTGTGAAAATAACCCATAGAAATAGAGAAGGCGGGATTTTAATCACATGAGTTTTTGATTGGTCAGATATCTCCATGGCAACCTTTCTGACCAGAGCTTTGAGCTGTCAGTAAGGAGTGCAGTTCTCGCACAAAATATCGCGAGGTTTAAAGTCACGAAGCGATTGTTTAGTAGATGAACGAAAACAGAATGTTTTCCGCCAAAAGTTTGGAAACCGAATTTAATTAAATTCATTATAATTATATTTAAATATGAATTACATTTTATATATATAATTAAATTAATAATTAATATAATAAAATAAAATAATTTAATTATAAATAAATATATATATATATAAATAAAGTATCATTTTGATACAATGTGGCTATACAATGGCAGTAAAATACTCGCCTCGTACCGTTACAGGGAACTTTTTAAAATCAAACTGTTTTAAAAACTGTCTTTGAAAAGGTTTGTATACAAATTGAAATAAAATAAAAAATCTTATAGAAGAGAACGATGAACTTAAACAAGTAAAACATGGATTGAGAGATAAAGATTGACAATAAAGGACTGGCAATTAAGATAATGCTGTGTACAAAAACATATAAACAAGTATTTATCAGCTGAATGTGGTTTTTGGAGACTTCCAGAAATAGCAATGATAGAATGTTTGATGTGCCAAACATTATATAGTATATAGTTTTATTGATGTATGATTGAACGGTTTCTCATTTATAAAGTATGTGTTTGTTATTTGTATTCTTTGATGTGTTAACTATGAACATAATGTATTATTATTACCACACGTATTAAGTGATTTATAGTAAATAGGTACATTTAAAGTCGCTGTACTTTAATAGCTGTAAAATGAAATGGTTCCTTCAGCATGAAATGTGAGACAGCAGAGCCACAGACGCATCGTTTTGTCAAATAAAGTGATTTTAATTGAGGAGAGGGACAAAGGTAACTGTCGGTACAATGACGATTATGATTAAAAAATAAATAGAAAATAATGGCAATTACAATGCGTTACAAAATATGTGGAATAGTTTACATATTAAAAAGCTTCTTTTTCTTAGCATCATATTTGCAGTTAAATAGTTTTCCAAATATAACATTGTGTTGCTCAATTAGCAATTATCTCTCTTTGCATTGTCTGACCACAAATGGAAAAATCATTCATAGAAAAAAACCTCGGCTTTTCAAAAAGTGGCTTCAAGAATCGTTTTAGCGGCGTTTCTGCGTGTCGGCTGACGCTTGGGCGTCAGACCCGCTTCACAACGGTTCCGTAGTTTTCTAACATACAGGAAGTATACAGTGCCAACGATGAGGACATGAACATTACCATGATCGGATACACACACGTTCTCTAATGAAAACAGCTGATTATACAGAACATGAACCCGCGTTGTGATGGGCTGAAACCATTAAAGGAAACCTACTTTCAGATGGCAGGAAACGCCACGACACACAGCTCATTTACAGGATGCCCGGGGCCCCCCGGAGGAGGGGAGAAAGGGGGGAGTTTTTTATACACGTGTATTTCACAGTGCGGGAGGCTGTCAGAGATACGATGAACCCCAGCGCTCTCATCTAGTAAAAACATTTTACAGCTTCACCTTTTTTCCCTTGTTTGCAGAGGGAGGCTCTTTGACCTCCGACTGATCAGCAGAACCAAACGCCCGACCCACCCGTCTTACATCGTTACGCCTGAAATCTGTCCCTTAGCGTCCTCAAACTAGAGGTGAATGTTCCCATGAAGCAGGTCATGAACACAACGTCCTGCTGAGGGACGGTGAAGACAAGTCATGAATATAGATTCACTCTTTCATACAAGTAATATCCCGTGTTGGGATCACAAAGTTGTCTGGTTTTAAGCTGCGTCGCAGCGAAGACCCGTCTCACTAACGATGGGTCACGGTTATGGAGTTATTACTACGATTTTGACCGTGAAACGTTTTTCCTGCGCGGTGGTGATGCAGTACTACGGCCAGAAGGGGGCGGTTATGTAGCTGCAGTCTGCTTCACAGGGATCAGTCTAATTCATGGAGCTCATTTCACAACATCGTACTGGGAAAAACATCCAGGGGATGATGAAGAGTACACGTAGATTAAAGTTTAGTCTAAAACTCCTCTGAAGAAATAAAGGAAAATGAGGCAGTGTCCCCCCTTCATCATCATCGTCACCGTCATCATCGTCTGAGAGCAAAGTCCCCATCAGAAGAAGGTCGGTATCTAATAATAGAATAGTTCTAAGTGACTGATGATTGACATTTTCATTTTAACGCCCACTCCTTCTTCTATGACGTCTTTGTTTCCACTGATACGACTTTAAAGCAGTGAGACCCCTGATGTAAAACAGTTTCATCAGCATCCAGTCTGACGTCTGACGTCTTACTGCGCTCCTCCTCCTCCTCCTGATCTCTGAGGAGCTCCTGGTTTAAAGAAAACAGCAGCGGCTGTCTTGTCCCAGTAGAACCTGGTCATGTGACGTTTACTGAGATGATCCCACGTCCATTTGAAGCGACTGCTCATTACATATTCATGACTTGTCTTTCACCATCGCCAGCAACACAAGTATTGTTGTGGGCCGCCTCCAACTCAGTGCAGCAGCCGACGGTGAGGAATCGCTCCTAAAACCTGACCCAACGGACACATCCCGTCCCCCCCATCATGTTCCCCTCCATCCTGTCCCTCTGCATCCTGTCCCCATAGATCCTGTCCCCCTCCATCATGTCCCCATAGATCCTGTCCCCCTGCATCCCGTCCCCCTCCATCATGTCCCTCTGCATCCTGTCCCCCTCTATCCCGTCCCCCTCCATCATGTCCCCATAGATCCTGTCCCCATAGATCCTGTCCCCCTCCATCCTGTCCCCCTGCATCCCGTCCCCCTCCATCATGTCCCCCTGCATCCTGTCCCCATAGATCCTGTCCCCCTGCATCCTGTCCCCCTCCATCATGTCCCCCTCCATCATGTCCCCCTCTATCCTGTCCCCCTGCATCCCGTCCCCCTCCATCAGCCAGCCTTTCCACTGTTTATAACTCTGAAACTACTTCATGCTGAGGGCTTCAGAGAACATAAGAGACACAGAATCTCTCCAGCTTCAACCTTTCATCAGGAGAGTTAAGTGAGATTAACTTAAACCAGGACAATGAATAAACCCAAACACCGAAGAGCTGATCAAATATTATCATTCCAAAGATTGTGAGGACTCTGGAAAGTAAAGCTGGACATAAACTGTACATTCTCAGACCAGTTTGAGACGTAGGACTGTTTTGGACCTGGCCCATATTTCAGCCCACATGACGGTGATTATGGATCTTCTCTCAGGGAACCTGAGGATCCAAACCCATCACGTTCTCCAGACCAGCCAATAGAAAGTTCTACTTCTCCTAACTCTATTAGGAGAAGTATTAGGCTCTAGATGTCCAGAGACGCCAGCAGCTCCTCCCTCTAGTGACTGCTTCAGTTCACAGGAGGCATCTGGGACCTTTCTTACCTCTGCAGGTAAACAGACTTCTTCTTTGGTAAACAACCTCTGCTGCTGGAGAGAGGCTCTGAACCTCTCTCAGGGGCCAGTCTGGTTCTGAAGACTACGGGCCTGGTTTGGTTGTTGAGGTGGTTGAACACAAATCCTGACCTTTGGCCTCACATCCAGACGACTCTTCACTGGTGCTGGCGCTGACCAGGAGTCGTCTGGATGTGAGGTCCTGCTGTGTCAAACGGCTGACAGAAGTTTGGGAGCCACTTTATTGATTATGAGACGTAGAGATGATCATCCCTCCCCACGTTTATTTACTGAAGGAAACAACAGCAGCACTGTCATGCACTCACACCGACAGAACCGGGGGTCCACCTTCTCTGCCCATAGACACGCCTCTCTTCTGGTTCGCCCTCCTCAGCCGTGACTGAAGTCAACTTTATTGCTGCTTTGCGTTTGTCGTGGAAGTCAAGGAAACCTCAGGAAACCTGAATCTGATTGGTCTGGCTTCACAGCATGACTCAGATGCGGACGCAGACGGCCGGGATAGGCTCCTCCTCCACTTCCACGGCAAAGTTCTGCTGGTACCATTGTCTCCGACGTCTGGAAACTCAAAGCTGAGAAGCTTTCAGCTCCTCTGCTGCAGCTGAGAGGGACGCAAACTCGCTTTATTTCCCCCCGACGCCAAGGACCCGCGTCCTTTTGGATCCGCTTTGACGTAATCTCAGTCATAATCGTGTTTGGGGTGAAGGCAACATTATAGCGCCCCCTGGTGTTTGGTTTTAGATCGCCTGTGATAACAGTGGTAGAGTGTGTTTTAAATGAAAACATTTCATAGCAGAGATGTTTGTGGATCCGTCTTTGAGTTAGCCGCTAACCGCCAGCAGCTGCTTTTTGAGTCTTCTGGCTGTGCTTCATCAATAATTCAGATCTCCATCCTGTCCCGGCACCTCGCCAACCCCGTCCATTTACACAGGCAGAAATAGAACGAGGACCCGGTTCTCCTTCAGAACTTTCACGCGGGACGAGGCGTGAGGTTCGGGCTGTGTAAAAGTGGCTGTTGTACATCCCTCCCCTCCGACAGATAAAATCTATAAATACATAAAATACATGAAGTCCTTCGGCCCGCGCTTTGTGCTATAGTTTAAATGCTGGTCTGCAGTCAGTGTTTTCCTCAGACTGGTGATTGACAGTGTTCTCCTGTGAAAGTCTTCCCTCCTCTTCCTACGCTGAGTCACCTCAGAGTACTTCAAAGGGTACACAAAAACACAATCGTGTACTCTCACACACTCACATTCAGGGAGCGAGACGGTCGGTGTCGTCTCGTATCATTGAGGGTGGGGCTACAGTAAACAGAGAGGCGGAGGCCGGACTGGAAGGTGGAGGTGGTCAGTTGTTCTCGAACAGAGACAGCAGGTCGTCGCTGCTGTTGTTGGGGAGGTCCGGGGGGCCCAGGTAGGACAGCAGCTCGTCCGGGTTGGTCAGTTCAGGAAGAAGCTTCACAACAGACAGAGAAAAATAACTACATTGTATTTCAAACGTTCAGCTTCACAAGTCTGGACTTACGCACCAATGAGCCATAACATTATAACCACTGTTCTGACGGGTAATGCTAGTTGACTGGGTCAGAACATCTCAAGGACTGCAGTGGTCACCACTTACCAAAGGGTTCTAAGGACGGACAGCTGGTGAACTAGTAACTGGGTCATGGGCACCAAAGGCCCGCTGAGGTTGAATGGTGAGTTAAGGATAGACCCGTGTTGTCCGGTCCCATAGAAGGGCTACAGCAGCACTTATTGGAGAGGAAATTCCACCTGGTTCTGAAGTAAAAGGTTTCAGAACATCACAACCAGCTGCATATGGGAGATCCAGTCCAGATGAATCACATTTTCTTTTCCATATCTAGATTGGAACAAGAATGCTGCTGACGTGGGGAAGAATCGGTACCAGGATGCATTTTGGGACGAAGACAAGTAGCGGGAGGCAGAGTGACACTTTGGACCATCTTCTGCTAAGAAATATTGGGCCCTTCCATTGGTGGATGTTCCTCTGACCTGTAGCTCCTACCTACACGTCTCCCCGTTGCCCCTTCATGGAGACGGTCTTCCCTGATGGCAGTGGCCTCTTCCAGAAGGATGATGCTCCCTGACTGACTGCAGGAACGCTTCAGGAATGTTTGAGGAACACAAGAACCAGTTCAAGGTGCTGTCTGGACCTCCAGATTCTCCAGATCTCAATCTTAACCCACCTCTGTGGGATGTTCTGCTACAAAACTCGATTCAGGACACCCCGCTTCCCAAAACTAAGGGACTTGAGACGGATCTACACAATATTAGGCAGGTGGTTGTAATCTTATGGCTGATTGGTGCGTAGCCTTAATTGACTGAAACCACCCTTGTATCAGTTTATTGACCATGAACCCTGAACTTACAGAAGGGTGAGCTCCACTTCCTGCAAACGCTAGGAGCACTGACGCGACTGAACATGTGATCTACTGTCCACTCACATCTAGTGCGTGGTCCGCTCCCTCTCCACCGGGCGCTCCCGGGCCTCCCAGACCGAAGGCACCCTCGCCGTGCAGCCGGGAATTCTGGGCATTGGTGTTCCGCTGTGTCATTGGACTCCCTACATCACCGAGACTGTGGTTGGCGTGCTGCTGCAGGATGTTGTGTGCGTTTTCAATGCGTCCAGAATGAGTCGTCTGAACAAAGAAGAACAGAACCTTTAGTTTACGTTCATAGAAATGATGTCAGCGGTTTGGACCTGGTGCTGTAGGAGGCAGGAGGGCAGAAGTGTGTGACAGTGGAGGAGGAGAGACCTTCCATTCTCTCTGTAAGAGCCTTGAGCAGACAGGAGCAGCTGCCTGAGACAGACCGGGGTGGACTCCCGCCTCAGTGGGAGCCGGGCTCAGATTAAAGCTCTCAAACCGACCCGCAGCAGAAGGACGAGACAGTCCGGGTCGGATCACAGCAGCAGTGACATCACGCAGCAACAGAACCCAGCTGCTCACCGTCTCCTCACACAGCAGAGATGATTGTCTCTGGGGTCTGAGGCGGGTCAGTAAAACAGAGATTTATGGACCGGGTCGTCCAGGAACAAGCTGTGCTCCTGGTTCTGGTGCCAGAACGAGCCGCGTTCCTTGAGCAGACGTTAGACTCTCCTACGCCCCCCTCTTATTACAGAGGGGGGCGTAGGACGGAGTGGAGAGGGAGGCATTGTGGGATTAAACCAGGAGGTCTGGAGTGACAGGAAGTACGTTAGAGTGGTCCAGCATATGTATGAGAGCAGCAGGAGGGATGGAGTGGTTCCAGCTGGGACTGCAGCAAGGTTGGGCTCTGAGCCCCTTCTTGTTTGCTGTGGTGATGGACAGGCTGACAGAGGAGGTCAGGCAGGAGTCTCCATGGACTATGATGTTGGTGGAGGACATTAGGCTGCAGCTGCCAGGCAGGAGAAAAGGTTGGTTGGTGAGGGAGGACATGCAGTTGGTCGGTGTGACAGAGGACAGGGTGAGATGGAAACAAATGTAGAACTGCACTCTACATCAGCAAAGTACCAGTTAGAATTAAACGTTTCTTCAAATCTACCATCTGCTCAACCTTCACCAGAAAAACACCCGATCATTTACCCCCTAAACCCCCTTAAACCCCCCCGACCCCCTTAAACCCCCCCGACCCCCACAGCCCCACTGTCAGAGCAGACGGACAGGAACTAGGTCTCAGGAGGGTCTTCAGGTCTCCCTCCTGTCTGCTCCAGCACAGAGGCTGCTGAGGAAAGGTTAAAGGGGTCCAACCTGCTCAGACTGGTAGGACAGTGGAGGCGGTGGTCCGGAGGAGCTGTAGTCGCCCAGAGTCGGAGTACCGGGAGTGTGAGGGAAGTCTGGGAATCCTGTTTGAGTGGAGAATCCATGACTGCCTGTGGGAAGAAAACCAAATAACTCTGTCAGGAAATACGAGAGTTTCACCTTTATATAATAATAATATTAATAATTATAATAATAATAATTATAATAATTATAATAATAATAATAATTATAACAATAATATTAATAATAATAATAATTACAATATAATTATAATGATAACAATAATAATGATTAAAACAATGATAATGATATTAATAATAATAATAATAAATATAATATTAATATGAATACAATAATAATGATAATAATAATAATTATAATGATGACAATAATGATGATGATAACAATAATTATTATCATCATAACAATAATAATGATAATAATAATGTTAATAATAACAACAACAACAATAATAATATAATAATGATAATAATAATAATAACAACAACAATTATATAATAATGATAATAATAAATACAATAATTATATAATAATAATGAAGATAATAATAATAAATCAATGATATGGACAGTGTTCCTTCTACCTGGCCTGTTGTAGTCGGGGGTGTTCCTGCCCCCTGCAGTCAGACCCTGGTAGGGGGACGACGCCGGGCCCAGAGCAGCAATCATTTCCATCACGTTGGGCAGGACCATGTGACTCGGGCTGACGGTTCGGCAGCGTTTCAGCACCGGCCCGTCCGGCTCCTCCTTGATGTGCAGATCTGGCTTGATGGGTACCGGCCTCCAGCCACACGCCGGGTCTATGGTGATCTCCTCGTAGTCCGAACTAAATGGAGAGAGGGGTCACTGGGTGGTCATCGCCATCAACTATGTCAGGGGCATGAAATCAATACTGACACACGTACTTCTGGATGTAGACCAGGATCCCCAGCATGTACTGATCCACTTCCAGGCCCTCGAGCAGCGCCGTCTTACTGCAAACAGCAGAGAGAAGCAGAAGGGTCACATTTCACTGAGAAGGTTCTGAAAGGTGCAGTGAGATCCCACCGACATACGTACTTGCACACGGGACACCTCCAGGTCCCTCTTTCACAGTTCAGCTGCAAATACGACTCCAGGTCGAAACACTGGGAATGAAGACACGAGTGTGAGAGGATCCATTAGTAGGTGTGTGTGTGTGTGTGTGTGTGTGCGTGTGTGTGTTTACGTGGGTGAGGAAGAGAGAGAGCCCACCTGTATGTGTCTGCAGTCGTGACCTCTGGCCGGCAGCTGGATGCGTCTGAATGTGATGGGGCATTTGAGAGAAACTTTGATGGCGGTCTGCTCGACGCCATCCTCTCCGTTCAGACCCGGTGTCCCGGGGATGGTACCACTGCTGAAGTTTCTCTTAACTGAAAGACAAAGAGGAGGAGAAAAAGGAAGTCAGCCAGAACTCTTCAGGGATTAACCCGCATGAGTGGAACCACAGCATCATTAGCGTTTCCTCCAGCGAGTTACGCAAACCCAATTAAAGGCCATTAACCGGCGAGATCCGGCGTCCTCAAACCACAACAACCGACACTACGGTTACGTGACGGCGCCTGCAGGGTTGAGTCCATTAACAGCAGCACAGCGTTAATCTACAGGAGCCCAGCTGAGGTGTTTTACGGGTCCATTCACTTCAGGCCCGCTTACACGCCACGATTGAGACGCAGACGGACGGAGCCGTTCGTCAGAACTCTGGGTTCATCACACTCACATTACGGCACGTTTGCAGAGAGTTCATGGTTACGGACTAGTGATGTCACAACATTAGAGTTGACGTTTATAGTCATGACATCAAATCTGAGACTTTCAGAATAAGAGCAGCGGCTGGGTTTACTAAGAACCAGTTCTGGAGCGCTGCACTGAGTACAGAACCCTGAGTCTCAGCACAGAAGGATCCACTCACTCTTAGTGATGCAGTGTTCTGCTGGCAGGAGTCTCTTCTTCATCAAGCCCTGCAGGACCGACCTGACGGACGGCCGGTGGACCAGCTGCAGCACAAAGAGGTGGGACTACGGAGAGAGAGGAGGGAGAAGGTTTAAAATGGGATTACTGTTGATTGTATGATTATGATTGTTGGACTAAGACGGGTCTCCTTACGCAGCAGCAGGCCGTTACTGTGATCTGGACGGTGTTACGTCCCGGTTGACACACTTGTTTCAGGTACAGGGGCTTGTGGGATGTTTTGTTGTCGCCTCTTTCTATGCACAGAGGTGTGGCGTTGACACTCACCTGATGTGTGGGGACAGAAAGGACAAAATGAAGAGTCAAGAATATTTCGGTGCAATAATTAACATCAAACTTCAATAATCAAGGTATTTATTTTCTTTACTTTTAAGTGCCAATGTGTGTAGTCAGACCCAGTAGAACCCGTGAGGGCGCGTACCTGAACGGAGGCGGGCCAGTTGGTGTTCATCTGTCTGTCCTCATGGTGGTAACACTTAAACTGCAGCTCCAGATCTGGCCTGCAGGGGGCGACACAACACACCCCATCAGGGAGGAACAGGGTGGGGTTAACAGACATTCCTCATTTGATTTTCCGCCTCTGGTGCGTTTTAAAACCCCTCCGGAAGAAAGAGGGAGAGGTGTGTCACACGGAAAAACATTGTATTTGTACGGCAATGAGAAAAACACGTATCCTTATTTCACTTCTGAGCTGCGTGTCAGATGAATGGGTCAGACTAGTGTCCTTGTCCCCGTGGATCCTCTGGACTGATTACATAACGCTGGATAACGATAGAATACTTGGCTTCCTTTGCTGCGTGTGAATACGTCTGGTACCTCATCATGAGTGTTTTGTAGACGGAGTCCCTCAGCTGGAAGGCGTGGTTACTGACCGCCAGGTTGTGCTCCAGTCTAAACGGCTCCAACACAACGCCGTCTCGCACCGGGAAGGTCAGGCGCAGGTCGTCGCTGGGGTTACCTTGAAAGGAAAACACAGTTGGCTGTGAGGAAATCTGGAATTTCACCTGCATTTGGAAATAAATGATAATTCCAGGAAGTGGGACTCTTCAGTGTCCTTGAACTTTTCTCTCCAGTGGAGACGCCGGCATGAAGGCCTCACCTGTGGAGGCCTGCTGGCTGCTGATGTTGGGTTTGATGTCCGCTGGCAGGTAGGGGGGTTTGGTGTCCTGGCCTGGAGACAGGTACGGAGGTATGGAGGTCCCCGGTGTCATCGGGGGAGTGGGATTCCCTGCCATCGGAGAGCTGGGATACCCGGGCATCACTGCGCCCCGGCCTGGCTGAGAGACGATGGAGACGAGCGTTTAGAACACAGAGCGGTACTGTTCTGTCCGAGTACTGATTGGGTTTCTGCAGAGGCTGAGAGGAGTTACCCCGCTGGCTGCAGCTTGGGTGAAGGCGTTGTACCCTCCCGCTCCTCCAGGGGGCAGGCTGCCCTGACCGTTGAACGGCTCCGACTAGAACAGACAGGAACACTTTTACACGGAATGATCAAGGTGGAACCGCTGCAGCCTCCACTTCTGGGCCGCTGGAGGCTCAGAAGGGTCAAATCAGGGAAACGGCGCCGGGACTGGTGGCTCGTTAGCCTCCGGGCCGAGGATGAGATCAACTGCTATCTTAGATAGGAAATGTATTCGGCTTGACTGATTTTATGTTTTTAAAGTAGTCTTTTATAGTTTTCCTCAGAGAGATTTGTTTCATCACTAATCCTTCATGAGGCAGATAACGTTGTGTGAAAATACAACTTTCACTACATCAGAGCACAAATAAACACAAATACTGGTTCTTTATCGATGGAGTCCGGTTCTGGGTCGCGTCTACCTTGTAATACTGTGGCGGGTTGGGCTGGCTGGCTCCGGGGGGATACTGTGCCGGGTGGTGTGATCCAGAGTTGTACTGCCCCATGAGGGGCATCCGACTGGAGGGGTAAGAGGGTGAGGGGGCACATCTCTGCGGTGGACCGGCGGGGTACTGCAGAGGCTGGTTAGGGTACCCGGACATCCCACCAGAACCGTACTGCTGCACTGGAAAACCCTGGATTAAAAAAGAGCAACAGTTGGACTGACAAACCCTTCAACCAAAACATTGAGACCACCTGCATGATATTGTGTCGGTTCCCTCTTTGTCACACAGCAGCTCTGTGGGCGCTAAAGCTTTTTGTTGGAACTATTTCACTGATGCTTCTTTTAGTTCCATCAAGCTGTTCCAAATCTAAAGACGGAACTTTAACAATGAGAGAAAAGCAGAAAAAGGCTCACATTTATTAACTCTAACGTAACGAGTGAAGAATGGATCATCAGAATGACGATGATGAATTTCTTCTTGGCCACTGCAGGAAAGACAAACTTTGGCACCAACAAATCTTTCTATTGAGTCTTTCTTCAATCGCAGGGTTGGGAAATGAATTAGAGTGAATTCACGACTGGATTCAGGGACTCATGAGATCTGATCTCTGAGGTACTGAGATCCAGCTGCTCTTTCATTCTGAACATTAGCTCCATCAAAAATAGTTCCTCAACCATTGAGGAGTTGATATCTCACATCACCAGAGCAGCACAAACTGAGATGAGAGAGAGACAGAAGAGAGAGAGAGAGACAGAGAGAGAGAGACAAACATAGAGAGAGACAGAAATAGACAGTGGGTGAGAGAGAGAAACAGAGAGAATCAGAGAGCGAGAGAGAGAGACAAACAGAGAGGGACACAGAGAGAGAGAGACAAAGAGAAACAGAGAGAGAAACAGAGAGGGACACAGAGAAAGAGAGACAAAGAGAAACAGAGAGGGACACAGAGAAAGAGAGACAAAGAGAAACAGAGAGAGAAACAGAGAGGGACACAGAGAAAGAGAGACAAAGAGAAACAGAGAGGGACACAGAGAAAGAGAGACAAAGAGAAACAGAGAGAGAAACAGAGAGCGACAAATAGAAACAGAGAGAATCAGAGAGACAGAGAGAAGCCAAGAGAGACAAAAATAGAGAGAGAGAAACAGAGAGAGAAGCAGAGAGAGAGAGAAACAGAGAGAGAGAAAAACAGAGAGAGACAGAGAGAGAGAGTGAAGAGAGAAACAGAGAGAACAGAGAGAGAGAGTGAAGAGAGAAACAGAGAGAACAGAGAGAGAGAGTGAAGAGAGAAACAGAGATACTGCAGATTTACGACACAAGCTGGTTGTGTAGCAGTAAGAGTAATTTTGTTTGTTTTGTTAAACTTCCATTATGTGGTTGAGTGCAACGAGGAAAAAATTAAAAAACGACATCATAGATAATGAACCCACATTATCGGTCTGTTATCTCGTTCATAAACTTCTTCACTGTTTTACTGCTGCAGAAACACCTTGGTGTTCATCTCTTCTTACTCAGCAATGTGATTATGTTTTAAGTCATTAAATAAACTGGTGGTGTTTTACTTATTGAGATTGTTTTTCTTGGCGGTTTACGTTTTTGTCCAGTGTTAACTTCACAAAGTCAAATGATGTCAAACACTATGTGTCGGCTCAGCGTTTGCATTTGGGTCAACCGTGCTGTTCTACGTCCACCTGATCAGGGCGGAGCCTGAGATGCATGTATAATGAAGAGTGCTGAGAAAGGAACTTTGTACCTTTTAAATGTTTACACTGAGATCAGCCGTGGTCACTGACCTCTGCATGATAAGGTCGTTTGAGACCCTGCTGTCCTCCTGGATAGCCTCCATGCTGGGACATCTTCTGTATGTGGGCAGGGTGAGAAGGATACAGGCCTCCGCCGCTGGGTGGAGGTCCAGGCTTTGAGGAAACCATTCCTGGATGGGGGCCGCGGGGGCCCGAATGAGACAGGAACTGGGTGCTATAAGAGGGGGCTCCGCCCATCTAGGAGGGAAAGGCAAACACTATTTATGACGCAGGATTTAGGAAGTACCTCTGTAGGTAAAACCACCACCAACAAGCATGAAGTACTCCGGTTTGGTGTGTGGGTCACACTGGACCCGTCCTATGACCGGATTATGATCCAGATCTGGATCCTTATTAAGTTTGGACTTGGATGTAAACTAAGGAATACTGATGTCAGGATGTTAGATAAAACAGTTCTGGATCTAGTTCTGAGCCTTAAGGAATGGAGGTCCAGGCCTCACACACAGGTACCTGTCCATAGCTCAGCTCCTGGTTCTGCTTCTCCTGTATTGCTGCAACAGTCGCGGTAGCGGTGGCGGTCGCCGTGGCAGCGGCGGCGGCCACAGCCGCCGCAGCAGCCTGAGTGAAGTCTGAGGGAGGACGAACGCCCAGACCAGCACTGCCATTGTTACCGGAGTAACTGCAGAGGGAGACGGGGGAGAGGAGTGGGTGAGGAGCGTCATGAGTATGAGTCAAAGCGGTGGGTGAGACATGTTGGAGGACAGCCTGGACAAACGACAGGAAGGACTAAACACCAGCCAGCGCTCAAACAGGAACAGGAAACCAAGCGTTGTAAATGTATCACTAAGAGATGTTAACTGTGCTGACAGTGAAATCTGCCGTATCCTCATTTGGGTTTAAAACTGCTCAACATCCCTGTCACGGAACAGAAGATAGTATCAATAAGAGAATAAAGCTCCTTTAATGTGTCTTTGATAATCAAAGGTTATTACAGGTGAACAACTTCCACTAACTTAATACAGAAATAAAGTCTTTAATTAATCCTCTACTGATTGAATAGTTCCCTTTTTGCCACTAAAAGAATCCCTGACCCTTGATCTACCTAACCGCTGCAGACCAGGACCACCTAACAAGACCCAGAGTTCTGGAGCTGCTCTGACTTAGTGGTCCAGACATCACCACCTGTCACAGTCTCTCAGAGCTTCACACTTATCCATTTATCCGGCTTTAACCATCTTAACCAGATAATCAATGTTATTCTGACACGACCGGTCAGTGGTTATAATGTTATGGGTGACAGGCCTTTGTATGACCCAGTGGGGTCTAATTTCCCCCACGCGTCTACTGACATATGTCAGAAGTGGAGCAGTGGTATGTTCTCTCTGCCTGAGGATGTAAACATGGAGGACAGTAAATATAAAACCAGAATAGTTGGACACTCCTCTCCCCCCGTTGTGTCTGAGAGAAGAAGAAACGCTGCAAACCTTCCTCCGTAGGCGGACGCTGGGTTATAAGCGGCGCTGGGTCGTCCGTACATGATAGGCTGGCCGTAACCTTTAGACATCGCCTCTCCGTACGACTGCTGGCCCATGAACTGGGAACTCATGCCCGGACCCATTCCAGGGCTGCCTCCGGGCATCATGTGACCTCCGGAGCTCTCACCCGGACCCATGGGTGCACCGAACACCTAATGAGAACAGAGAGGCGTGTGAGAGGACACTGACTGAGAGAAGAGGGAGGAGAGACATCGGCTCCACCAACTTCTGAAACTATATTCATGCAACGTTTCCGCCCTCAGCAGATCAAAGGTTCTGGTACTGGTTCTGGTTACTGTGTGTGAGTAATCTTTGATATTGACTTTGGCTGCTGCATAGCTCCATGTATGTCCACTAGAGGGGGCTCCACGCACAAACCTTTGGCTGTGACATTAATCAGGGTTTACATTAAAATCTAACATTGTGCCCTGTAAAATAAATTACTAAAACTAGAGTAGAATAATAATAATAATAATACATTTTATTTGTAGTGCATGTTTCATTCCCTGAATCTCAGAGTGCTAGTAGAGACTGTAGATCAAATCTGGACAGAAGCCAGATTATGGGCTGTTATGAAGAAGAGGTTTAATGAAGCTGAGGCCTTCAGCAGTAAAGATTAGATCACATGTTGTGTTTCCAGTGGGACTGCAGGAATCTCCTGACATGAGGAGAGTCACTCCAGCGCTTCCTCCTCATTCATGCTGCTGCAGCATCACACCATTCACCCCCTCCTCCCCCACAGAGCAGAGGAGGTCACATGGAGAGGGAGAGGTCATCCGTTACAAACTGAAGTAAGTATTTGGAGCTTTTTGTTTTTTATGCTAATGAGGAGAGGAGAGAAGAGAGGGATCCGAAGAAGACGAGTGTTCTCAGTCAGCAGACCTAACGAGACTTCACAGCCTTTTAGATCCGGTTTATGTGGCATGTGGTTTACACACCGGTCCTTGTTGTGTTTTAATGAAACACCGACAGATTCACAAGTCAGGCGTTTGCTTTTTAATTCACACTCCTCCCTGCCCATTCATCGGCCAGAGCAGTCGACTGAAAGGAGGCAGCAACTCTACGTCTATGTAGAGCAGACAGAAAGGAAGGAGGGGACAGAGAAAGACTTTGGAGGGAGGTTCTAAGTTTGGAGTCGTTAGGAGATTTGAGATCAAGTGTGTCGGCTCTCCAATAGATGTCCACCTTCTCCCGGAGCTTCTCCCGGAGCTTCTCCCGGAGCTTCTCCTGGAGTGTTCCCAGGTGTCATGGATCTCAGTCCTGACCCAGAGCTCTGTGTGTGTGTGTGTCTGTGTGTGTGTGTGTCTGTGTGTGTGTGTGTCTGTGTGAGTGAGTGTCTGTGAGTGAGTGTCTGTGTGTGAGTGAGTGTCTGTGAGTGAGTGTCTGTGTGTGAGTGAGTGTCTGTGAGTGAGTGAGTGTCTGTGTGTGAGTGAGTGAGTGAGTGTCTGTGTGTGAGTGAGTGAGTGAGTGAGTGTCTGTGTGTGAGTGAGTGTGAGTGAGTGAGTGTCTGTGTGTGAGTGAGTGAGTGTCTGTGTGTGAGTGAGTGAGTGTGAGTGAGTGTCTGAGTGAGTGAGTGAGTGAGTGTGTCTGTGAGTGAGTGAGTGTCTATGTGAGTGAGTGAGTGAGTGTCTGTGAGTGAGTGAGTGTCTGTGTGTGAGTGAGTGTCTGTGAGTGAGTGAGTGTCTGTGTGTGAGTGAGTGTCTGTGTGTGAGTGAGTGAGTGTCTGTGTGTGAGTGAGTGTCTGTGTGTGAGTGAGTGTCTGTGTGTGAGTGAGTGTCTGTGTGTGAGTGAGTGTCTGTGTGTGAGTGAGTGTCTGTGAGTGAGTGAGTGAGTGTCTGTGAGTGAGTGAGTGAGTGTCTGTGAGTGAGTGAGTGTCTGTGAGTGAGTGTCTGAGTGAGTGTCTGTGAGTGAGTGAGTGTCTGTGAGTGAGTGAGTGTCTATGTGAGTGAGTGAGTGTCTGTGAGTGAGTGAGTGAGTGAGTGTCTGTGAGTGAGTGAGTGTCTGTGAGTGAGTGAGTGTCTGTGAGTGAGTGAGTGTCTATGTGAGTGAGTGAGTGAGTGTCTGTGAGTGAGTGAGTGTCTGTGAGTGAGTGAGTGTCTGTGAGTGAGTGAGTGTCTGTGAGTGAGTGAGTGTCTGTGAGTGAGTGAGTGTCTGAGTGAGCTCAGCAGAGACATGAACACATGACCCACTGGTACGTTTGAACTGATGGATTTCATATTCGACACAATGAACGGATGAATACTCATGTGCTGCTGTTAGAGGACACCGATGAGGAAGGAATGCAAATGTCCCCGGTTACCTGGCTGTGTGTGGGATTGGTCACGCCCCACACTGTGGTTACCACGGAGAGAGATCCTGCGTGCTGATTGGTTCCTGGTTGCCAGGAGACAGGGTCATTTATGAAGGGGCCGTCACTGCTGCAGAAGGAGAGGAGACTCGGTTACTGGGATGGTTTGGAAAGTTTCAGGAGAGCATTGACAAATAAACATCACAGACAAGGATGAATTACTCCTTCATTCTAACAAGTGGGTTATTATGGGATGTTGGGCAACCTTGAAGGTTTTCATATTATTCACACTCTGGTAACACTTTATCGGGTTGATTCATCTGAGGGTGGAGCTGTAGACGGCGGCGTTAGCGGCGCCTGGAGCCTGAGTAGGCGCTGTGGGAATAATGATATGCAACAATGGGTGGTCTGCAGGATTCTGCATCCCCGCCAGAAAAATGTCATCCTTAGAGGAGCGCTCACTGTCACAACGCTTCATACGAGCTTCCTTTGAGGAGAGATGAACGTGGGTTGGTACGGGTTCTAATGGATTTCACGGGGGCCCAAATGTTACTGTATGGTGTCAGAACCGCTTCACATGGATCCATGAAACGGAGAGCATTAGAGCTCGATGGTGAAGTCAGGTGAGGCGAGGTGCCACAGGGTTCACCTGAGGACAGAGTGTGTGTACCTTTGTGGATTGGGAGGCAGGGAGGGTTTCATGGAGTTGAGTGGGTTCATCGGATGAAAGAGGGGATCATCAGAGAGCCCCCACTGTCCTCCAGAGGCAGCACTGAGAGGAGAGAAGAACACGTATATGAGGAGAGGGTTACTCAGAGCCCCGCTGCAGCACAGCAACCATTTATCATCACTGGAGAGATTCTCTTTGTGCCCACCCTGAGAGCACAAAGAGAGGGAGCCTCCCACTCAGTCGCCGTTTACACAGACAGACTGATTCTGATTAGATTCAGAGAAGACGTCTAACGGGAAAGAAGATGCTGCATGTAAAGAACCTTCTGAATTACATTTCATTCCTTTGGAGGAAGGAGGGACTAAATCCTTTCATGAAAGCCTCTCTGATATCCAGTCGCTGCATGTGAACGCTGTATCTGAAACTTCCTGTTTGAGTTCTATCTGGTCACGTTCAGCGTCGTGACGGTCAGCGCCGCCAAGCATTTTAAATACGCCGACTTCAAAACAGTATCTGTCTGCATGAGAGAGACATTTATTCATCACAACATTGAAGGAGTTCAGCAGATTTGGACGGTTAGATGGGCGAAAAGTCACTTCCTGTCCACGCCCTCTTTGTCATAATCTTCTTCTGGGCGCTTGTTGGCGGTTGGCGCCGAACTCACCGAAGCATTATCACGTCACGTAAACACCGGGTCAGAAAAGATGTGTGTGTGTGAGAGAGTGTGTGACAGTATGTGTGTGTGAGAGAGTGTGAGTATTTGAGTTTGAGAGTGTGCGTGCGTGAGAGTGTGTTTGTGACAGTATATGTGTGTCTATGAGTATGTGTGTGTGAGAGCATGTGTGTGGTGTTGGAGAGAGTGTGTGACGGTATATATGTGTGTGTGTGTGTGTGTGTGTGTGTGGGGAGACTGTGCACATCATAACATTAGCCTATCACTGACTCTGGTACTTCAGCGGGGGGAGGGGTGCTGGAAGCTAAATTTAGCTTGTGATTCCAAAAGGAATTCAAACCCTGTTCACTACTGTTCATTTCATGAACCCTCACCCCCACCCCCACCCCACCGCTCTCCTCCAGCTAATGATGGCTTCCAACGGACATGCTAATTTTCCAACATCAGAGTCTTGAACATCTCCATCCTCACACTCTCCCCCCAGCCCCCCGCCTTCTCATTTCTTCTCTTTGGTTTTCTTTTAGCACTTTGCAGATTTGGGTCAGACCCCCCCTGTGTAAGGGAGGAGTGGAGGGGGTGGGGTGGGGGGGATTTGCTCTGATCAAACGTATGGCAGCAGCCTCCAGACATCACCTTACAACTTCCATCACAGCTCAGCCACACAGAGAGGAGCTCATGGAGGATGTTAGCGTGAACCTGCCGAGGAACCTCCTCGTCCTCCCTCCAAGTCCTCCCTCCTTGTCCTCCCTCGCTCCCTCCACATTCTCCCCTCGCTCCCTCCACGTTGTCCTCTCATATGAGCCTTGGGCTCGCTGTCCTCTCCCTACTCATCCTCTCCCGGCTACTGCCGCCACACTAGAAGCATCGGTCAAACCTTAAATGACCTCTGACACCAGCAGATGTCAGAACCACCAGTGGTTCTGTTTGGACTGATCCACTTCTTGTGCTTGAAGAAGAGGAAACAGAAAAGAAAGAAGTCTTCATTCGAGGGTGGAGCGACGCTGTAATATTTGCACCATCAGCCAACAAAAGGCTGAAGCTCAAAGGAACTTTCTCTTACTTTGATTGATGAGTCTAAAAACCAGAAGTATTCAAATAATATTACAGGGTTCAAGGACCCAAACCCCCAAAAATGAAAAAATAATGACGTACAAAATCAGAAGTGGAAAAACACAGAATCAGAAATTATGAGTTGTTACATAAGTTACACCCAGAAGAGATGTGACCCGGTCCTGGTACCGACACACAAATCAACAAACAAATAGAAACAGTCATAAATAACATAATGAGTCCATATTCAACAGTCACAGACTATACAGCCGGGTGAATGCTAACTTAACAGAACCAGTGACACCGGGCCTCCAGGCGGATCAGAGAGCCCTTCAGTCCTGCTCCACCATCGGAGCACAGACACCGGCACCGCCCTTATCTGTGGTGAGATTTTCTTTACGACTTACTGCAGGATAAATAGGGGCATCATTTGCCAAAAAGATAAGATTGTAATCTAAAATTTGATTTACAAGACTGGGCCGTTTGTGTGGATTCACATTGGTCCGGGTCACGGTAACCCTGGAACTGGACTTTGTGTTCAAACTAAAACATGAAGTCCAGGATAAGACATAGCTATGATGTTCCATGTGCCTGATTTAAGAACTTTGATCCCACATGTTTCCAAAAGAAAGGAGAAAATGATCACATCTCGTATCTGTGCCGAAACCAAAGAGTCCAATCTGGACTAGCATAGTGAGGTTCAAAGCCTGCGCGGCGCTAATCACCATAACAACGCCAGATAAAGACCCCTTCAGAATCTAGCGCTAACTGCTATGATACGGTAACATGAAGGCGCCTTCATGGCGCCTGATGAGACGCGATCATCAGACTAAGACATTTCCTCTCTTGTTGACGTTAACAAGCGGCAGTCATGATCAAAGCCTCTGGTTTCATCGGGAGCCAATCATCTTCAATCAACCTGATCAACAATTTGATTCCTGACTAACAGCCAATGATGTTGGAGTGAGAGTGAATGGATGGATGGAGGGGGGGATGACCAGACGAGATGAATAAACACACCCGCTGCTCCATCTCACAGAACATAAAGACCTGACAGCATTTATAAAGCTGTGGCTCAGGATCTGCTCCAACTCAAGTCCACCGTCATGTCACTGATGTGAACTCCTCACTGGCTGTCCTGGTGACACCCACACATCCACCAAGACGTCAACAGCAGATTCTTTCAGTCCTGTAGGTTGTCTTTTTGTCTAGAACAACACACATATGCTGGACTGACTGGAGGTCCAGTCAGCACCTTGAGCTGGTTCTTGTGTTCCTCAAACATTCCTGCAGTGAGTCAGAGAGAATCCTCCTGCTGGAGGAGACCACCGCCATCAGGGCATTCTTTAAGTTCACTGTTGAAAAAAGAACTAACAGTAAACTCAGAGAACTCCGTGTTGGCCCACATCCCCGCCTCCTGCTCTACTGGAGAATCCTTCAACGACTGTTGCAGCTGCTTCTGTCTCAAATACTTCCACACATAACCACAGATGGTGCCAGGAGAACCGGTCCACCACTAACCTCACAGAGCTGAAGGAGATCAATCAATCAATCTTAACAGCTGGGGGAATCCCACACCGACACAATCGGCTCTTCATCCTGACGCCGTCTGAGCGCTGGGATAGAGCGCCGCGGAGCAGCAGGCCTGGTTTCAGGAGAAGTGGAACTCCCAGTCACAGCGGCCTCAGAACACGCGCCAAACAGTGGCCCTGCTGTCCGTCCTTAAGTCATTATTGTGTCACGTGATGCTGGGATGTCATGGCTCTTTTTTGTTAATCTGTTTACTGGAGCCACTCCAGCGCCTGTGTGAAGTCACCATTACTCAAAGCGCTGCACTGATGTCGTGCGGAACCGCACTGCCTGAAAAGTCAACATCGTGTTCGGTGTGAGAGCTGCACTAGAGGAGGGTCTTCATTTGGGCATAGATGCATGATCACTACATAAAAACTCATCTTCATCTTCATCTTCCGATTGATCCGGGGTAGAATCAACATCCCTTATAATTCAGAAACAACACTTTAAGAAGGGAGTTTGATGGGACTGCATTAAATCATTATGAGTAAAATTTGTCTCTTGACTAACTATTACATATATAAAACATCACAAAATAGTGTGAACATGAAAAGTTGTCATGTTGTGTTTCTTTTTTACATTTAAATGTTAGATAAAACCAGACAAGCAGCCATCCTGCACCGCTCAGAAACCACATGTTAAACATTACATAATGAAAGAATGATCTGATGTCAAATCGGCTTTTGGATTACGCAGCTGCTCCATGAACTCTGATCTAACATTCTCACACACATTATTGATGGATTTATAACCTATTTTTGGACAAGCCAGGCTGATGACTATTGTTTGTGCACATCTGCGAATGTCAGAAATGAAAACAGACCTTATTACACACACAAACACAGATTAACTGTTTAATGTTCGGAGCCCCTGCTTTTAATAAAAGCTCTAATTAAGAGCTCAATGGGTTCTTAGAGATGAGCAACCAACAGCCTCTTAAATACAGAAGAGCAACCGCCGTCATCTGGAGGCAAACGTCAAATCACAACAATGAAGATATTATTACTGCGAGGAATGAGGAAGAAAAGACAGAAGGAAACGTCCTGTTCAAATCCAACCCATTGTAACTCCATCCGTAAAATCATCCCGGGAGAAATAAGTGTCATACCCATGCTGAGGAAAAATAAAAACACACAATACACATGACTAAAACGCGTGTACATATGAAAGCAGGGGCTCAGAGTTCACAAGAAACAGAAGTCTATTGGTTGATATGTTGTTGTCATGGGAACACAAGCATGTGGGATATGAAGGAATATCAAACTGACCGTTAACGGCAAATTCCTTCACTCATATAATTGAGTTAACAACTCGTACACACGTGTGTCAATTTAAAAGGAAGCTACTTTTGAAGCCCAATGGAAGCATTTAAATCAACAATAATTACATGTTAAACACGTTACAGACCTCATACATAGTCCCACAACATACTTTAGGCTTTTTAAGGCTTATACTTCACACGATCAGACAGTAGAGTGTTTAAGACTCCACAAAAACCCTGAGCAGTCACCAATCCAGCACAGGGTTCATGTGTTCGCACTATTGGTTTAGAATAAATGAAATCGATTAATAGCGGCTGTAGCTCAGCCGGTAGAGCGACTCCCAATCAGAAGATTGGAAGGTAGCCGGTTCGAGGGTCCTTGAGCAGGACCCTAAACCCAATTTACTCCCCGGCAGTTCAAGGTTGAAAGAAACTTGAATTTCCCTCCCGATAAATTGAAGAATACATTTTTATACATTCTATACAGAGAAAGACGTTAAAGATGAATATTTTCCCCAAATGAAATGAACTGAGAAATAAATTTAAAAATGAGAAGATCATAAATGTTAAAGATATCTAAAAAAAAAAACACCACTGTAGCACATGCCGATCTTTTAGCCACGTTTCATTCAAAAAAACATTCAACAGTTATAACTAATAACCTGAAAGAGTCGTCCAGACCGAAAGAGTACAATAGTTCTATCCCAGAGATTAAGTTCTTGAAAACCTTTGATGTAAATGTGCTGGCATGACCTGTGATAAACAATATCAGTCACATGGAGCGTGAAACATAAGATCAGGATTGCCAGGATAATTGCATTTTAATTGCAAATGAATTATCAAACTATTACAACGATTGACTATTTGATACTAATTCCGTAAATAAACCTGATGTTTTTGTCAGGATCCATGCATTCCAGAGAAACTAGAGAAAATGTAAAAAAAAACAACAAACAAACCAGTTCATCTTGAAGTGTTAGCGAAAAGGAAGACTCCTGAATCGGCTGTTTTATTCGTATCTGTAACAAAATATAACACGGTCCATTGTAGGCCAGGAACCAAGTTTTTTTAGAAACCCACTCAGTAGTCTCTGTATTATCCAGCTGACAAACATACAAACACAGAACACTGATGGACGCATGACCTCCTTGACAGAATAGTAGTATTATGGTGAGTGACAAACACCAGCCAATAGTTAACTAATGGACCTTAACTAAATATTCATGCTCTGAACAAGGTGCACACGAACCAACATCTCCATCCTCATCCTCATCTTCATTCATGCCAAGGCAACATGTTAGTGAACCCATGAAACATCCAGGAAGTCGTGGTCACCTCATTAAACATTCCCGCGGTAAAGAAATAAATACATGCTAAAGGATAACTGTGAACATTTGTAGAAACATGCTGCAACAACATCATGAAACAACCCGCTGCAGAACAGAACAAAGAATTCTGAGTGGAGGAGAGCAGCATCCCTCTGGTACCCTAAAAATCAGCGAATATCAGCTCTCACCTACCGGGCTAATGAACGCAGATATGACAGGAAGAAAAGTGGAATTTGATCAGGAAGTATGGTAATAATATTAACGATCCGGATTGGTGGGGCTGTGATGTGGTGGTACCGTCAGACTGGACTCATCTTGTTGCTGCCAGCGGACGTCTGGAAACACGCACCGTTAGCTCCCGATGCTACTTAGCCAAGTTAGAGCCAGGGCTAGCCGGGCTTCCATCCGTAACAGTCAGAAACATGGGAGCTAACCCAGAAGCTAGCCATATATCAATAACAGGAAGCTTCATAAGCTAGCTGGGAAGCTAACTGTGTTAGTTTGCTTTGGTTTAATTTATGGTTGTGTGCAAGCGACGGGATATTTACGGGGCTGATCGAATTAGTTTGACTCACATTATATTTAGCCACATGTGACATAAACGGGCTTTCTTGCCCTATATTAGTAACAGTTAGCTTCGCGTGAGCTACAAAAGCTAGCCGAGCAGAGAAACACACTAGATGGCTTACATTAATAACAGTTAGCTAGGAACTAGTTGAGATGCTAGTCACGTTACTTTGGCTACATTAATAATATTAACTAAACGGGACCTAGCCTACAAGTTAATTTCGTTAGCTAGGACCTAGTTGCAAAGTTAATCGCGTTGGCTGGGTTCATTTAAATAATAGTTACCTGGGAAGCTGAACGAGTTCGCTTGGCTAATTTTAATATTAGTTAAGAGCTAGTTAAGAAGCGAGAGCCAGACGATAAGCTAAGCTCGTTAGCTTGGCTCACGCTAATAATGGTTAGCAGCATGAGACGAGCTAGCTAATGGCGTTAGCTTGGTTTTCAATACTAAGACAGCCACATGAGAACCAGTGGAGTTAGCCGAGAAGCTAATCTCGCTAGCCTGTGGAGTGAGATCTTACCTTTAGCCCGATCAAGCTGCCCGACGATCACCGGAGAAAGCTAGCGTTAGCCAGCTAGCCAGTTAGTGTCGCAGTCGGGCTAATAAAATAACATATTCCCCTTTATTGCTCTGCAGCCTGCTGAAGTGAAGTACACTGTAAAATGTTATAATTTATTTAAACCCCGTGCGCTGTCACCTATAAACTATTCTATAGTAAATATAAGGCGATTACTAACTAACTAGACAGACGCGTAAATTAGCTCGTCCAAATTAGCCAGCTAAAATTAGCTTCTCTTTTCGCTGTCAGACCATAACCTGGCAACTCAGTCCACCTTCCTCATTGCACAATGACCCTCTGTAATATATTCATGAGATCACAGGGCTGATGTCTCCCACAGAGAAAGGCATTTTCCTCCCTCCTCCCTCCTCCTCCTCCTCCTCCTCCCACCATGCAGGCGGCTGGCTGTCTGACTGCAGACCAGAGGAGCACAGTATCATTTTAGAGGAGAGGGTGGTGGAGGGAGACATCAAGAGTGACGTCCACTATGTGAGATCCATGCATGTAACATCTCTCACATGCATCATGCAACTGCTGCAAGCATGCATACACACACCCATCAGCCAAAACATAGCAACCAGCAATGTTTGGCTGTTACCACGGCACCTGTTAGTGGTGGGATATATCAGGCAGCCTGTGAACACTTGTTCCCTGACACTAATGTGTTGGAACAAGGAAAGATGGGAAAGAGTAAGGACCAGAGCAGCTTTGAATCCGAGCATCTCCAGAGCAGCAGTCGGGGTTAGGACCTACCAAGAGGGTCATGGGAGTTCATGACCCATGGATCCACACAGGAACGGAGGTGTAGCCCCACAGAAGAGCTGCTGTAGCACAGACTACTAAAAATGTTATGCATGCAATTTTATAGAGAGCAGTAAAAAACATAAAAAGGATCTTGAATCTGGGTGGTTTTAATGTTATGGCTGATCAGCGTTTAGTAAAAAAAATGAAGGTAACATTTTTGTTTTTCAAACATTCCCAGTCCTGCAATGTTAGAGAAAGTAAAAGCAAGTATCTGGAGTCCAACCCGTTATCTGGATACGCACCACAGACCTGTCACGGCAGCAAACCCAAGAGGCAGGTGGTTTTAATGTTCTGGCTGATATGAGTGAGTGTAATGGCTGGAGCGGGTCGGTGGAGTCGTTAAAAGAGTCTGCAGTGTTTCCAGAGGGCAGTGAGATTACAAAGTCAGACCTGCCTGTGTTCTTCAGACCTCTGTTGCCCTGGAAACAGGTGCAGAGACTTCCCATTTCTTCATTTTCTTCCCCCTACACTATCCACCGCCGCCGCCGCCGCCGCCTCTACACTCCACACGCCGCTGCCTTTCCTCCCCCACGACCTGCCGCATAATACAATCACACATGCTCAACCTACTGCAGTCATCTCACAACGCCACAGAGAACTCCAGCCGGAACCCTGAAACCAGGAGGTAGGGGGAGTAAAAACCTATCCGTAGGGTTTTACTCCCCTTACTTCCTGGGAGGCGACACTCAGGCGTTCATCATCTTCTTCTTTCTGCCTGATTATTGAGCCTGCACATGTTCTGAGGCAGTTTGAGCACAAAGATGAAATCCATCCACAGATCCGTGACCCGGATCACGGATCCATCCACAGATCCGGGTCACTCTGTCTCCGTTCATGTCACAGAACCGATCTGGTGGACTTCATGGTTCACTTTCGTCATTGCAGTGAGCGGTACCGGGCTCTGATGGGACACCGTCAGAGAGCGTTAGATGTTTCTTCACGACCTGCCGGCTTCACCAGCGACTAAAAGCGTGACACTGGTGAGACTCGTGGAGTTGGACCCGACATGGACGCCCTAGTAACAAAACATGAGTGTCTTTTCAGTGGAGAGGACTGAAAAGACTTCTTGAACGTTCACAAAGCGTCACGAACATTCATGAACCATGAAGAACGTTCATGAACCATCAAGAACATTCATGAACCATGAAGAACGTTCATGAACCATCATGAACATTCATGAACCCTCATGAACATTCCTGAACCCTCATGAACATTCATGAACCCTCAAGAACATTCATGAACCATCAAGAACGTTCATGAACATTCATGAACCATGATGAACATTCATGAACCATCAAGAACGTTCATGAACATTCATGAACCATGATGAACAATCATGAACCATCAAGAACGTTCATGAACGTTCATGAACCATCAAGAACATTCATGAACCATCAAGAACGTTCATGAACGTTCATGAACCATCAAGAACGTTCATGAACATTCATTAACCATGATGAACATTCATGAACCATCAAGAACATTCATGAACCATCAAGAACATTAATGAACCCTCATGAACATTCATGAACCGACGTGAGCCGTCATGAACATTCATGAACCCTCATGAACATTCATGAACCATCAAGAACATTCATGAACCATCAAGAACGTTCATGAACATTCATGAACCATGATGAACATTCATGAACC
>VRLP01005811.1:0-2500 GCA_009660295.1 Lophius piscatorius
GCGCTCACCTGGAGAGGATGAAGAAGAACCTCGAGGTTGCTGTTAAGGACCTGCAGCACCGCTTGGATGAGGCTGAGAACTTGGCCATGAAGGGTGGCAAGAAACAGCTCCAGAAACTTGAATCAAGAGTATGACAATACTGTTCAGGATTGGAATGTTGGGCTAATGTAAAAATCATGCAAAACTTATATAGGAATCCTCATTTTTCTGTGAATTTTCTATTTTTGTAGGTGCGTGAGCTGGAGACAGAGGTTGAGGCTGAGCAGAGACGTGGAGCTGATGCTGTTAAGGGTGTCCGCAAGTATGAGAGGAGAGTGAAGGAGCTCACCTATCAGGTACAATTTTTATAGTTCACATGTACAAGTCGCTTTCATAAACTCACCCGTAAAATTGTAAATTTCTGTCCATTTTATTTGTAAATTAACTACCAAAGACTGAAGAGGACAAGAAAAATGTTTCCAGGCTTCAGGATCTGGTCGATAAGTTGCAGCTCAAAGTGAAGTCCTACAAGAGAACGGCTGAGGAAGCGGTAAACAAACACACTTAATTACACTCTTGTTAATTTTGGTATTTTGCTTTAATTTTTTTTGTATTCAATAGTTATAACTACAAAAATGTTGAGAAATTAAAGGTTATGCTCAGAAAATTGCACAGCTGGACAACAAAATCAAGTGCTTCACCTCAGTGGTGTAAACATACAAAATAAGAGTAGAATAGCATGATTCAACACTAAAGGCAAAGAAAGTGTAATGACAATAAAATATCAATCGTCATCAATGCACTCTCCATAGGTCAATCAAAGCAAGTCAATGTTTTTTCATTCATTTATATGGGCATTGCTAAGTCCCAATATTTTCTATTTCAGTCTCACAATTTTGGTATTGAGTTATGATATTCGTTGGCATGTGAATAAAAAACATTCAGTTTTGGGGTGGTGGTATAGATAGTGTGGTAATTCATGGTAAACACTGAAACCCTTTCCTTACACATTACGATGGATATACCTATAAAGTATTTATATGGTATTTCAGGAGGAGCAGGCAAATCTTCACTTGTCCAAGTGCAGGAAGATCCAGCATGAGCTGGAGGAGGCTGAGGAGCGTGCGGACATTGCCGAGTCCCAGGTCAACAAACTGAGAGCAAAGAGCCGTGACAGCGGAAAGGTATATATACAAACATGCTAAGGAAAAACTAAGTAATCCAAATATATTTTGCCAGAGACCGTGTTAAGTTTTTTGCAATTAAACAAATCAAACTCAATTTTGTGTTTTTTTAGGGAAAGGAGGCAGCTGAGTAAAGTTCAACTCCTAATTGGATGTTTGCCATCATATTAAATGATGTATGCTGCATGATGCTACAGTATGCTGTAAAAAAATAAATATTTTACTTGGCATTCATAAATGACTGATTGTCTGCTCTTTATCATGGTTTGGTGTCCAATGAGAAACAAATATTGGAATGGGAAAGCTGGCTGTTGATCATTCACATCACGAGGGATATTACCCTATAACTTGTCTATTATATTAATGAACGAAAAACACAAGAGTCTGTTCATTTTTGATTACAACTTGAATGTGTTATATACATTACAATGGTTAGCTGAAATGAGAAGCAACTGCAGGTTCCACTCTGGCACACCTGCTGGCAAACCACAGACATATAAGGAAGAGAGATCGTGAACACACTAATCAGAATAATGCTTGAGGAGGATTTCCAGAAGCAGATGTAACAGAAGGAGGGTATTTTTAGGGAGGGGGATGACGGTGGAGCGTTCTAAGCAGGACAAGACTTCGCACAACTTCAGCAATCTGTTGATGATCTGAGTAAAAATGGAGGCCAGCCGGTCAACACAGGTTCTCAGGCAGGAGGGGGATGTTCCATCTGAGTCAAGTCCTGTTAGTGGTGAGGGAGTGGCAGAAAAGACCCGTTTTAGGTGTCTTTTCTGCCCCATGTGGGGGCTGGCTTGTTAAACTTGAAGTAAAGTTTAATAAGCCACACTTGTTAAACTTTACTTCAAGCGAGCAGGATTAGCAGACACTGTCCAATCCAGACACTTCCAAATCAGGTGCAATGCAACTTTCTCCTGTCCAATGGTAAACAAAAGAATCCTACTTCTTCACCTTTAGAGGTTCAGTATGTCCATCAGAACCATTGTACAGAACGATGCTGATCTCCCTGGGTCAAAAAATGCGCGTTTCCACTTTTTACTGACATTTACTTGAATTTGACTTTCACTGATACAGGGGCATGCTTACAGTCATGTTCACTGGCTCCAGTAAGAACACTGGTTTGAAATGCAATCACAGCACTGACAGAGATGCTCCTACCATTCTCTTCATCTGCTCCCCTCTCCTTAAAGATGTGAAGCATGCTATGGGGTTTCGAGCCACGTGTTTGGTAAGATAGACATTTCCTTACTGATATGTGCAGTACACAAACAGGAAAAGCATGGACAATTATTTTTCTTCTCCTTGTGAGTACTATTCTACAATAGAACACA